>OZ022513.1:0-59893 GCA_963989385.1 Ctena decussata
GCAAGTTGAGATAAAAGGTAAAGGTACCATAGCCTAGTGGCCATAGGGGCAGTGGTAGTGAGAGGCCCACTGTATTTTGGGCACATCATATTAAAAGTGGAGCCCATCCCCCTCTTTTCCCTGATTCGAAACAGAGATACCCATTTACTGTTGGGTTGACTCTTATTCGTCCCTGATTCGAAACAGAGACACATTTACTGCTGGGTTGACAGAGAGAGTACTTCAGTTGCCAGATGCCCCAACCTGGATATACTTGAGACCCTCTGCACCATAACCGAGTCAGTCTAACCATTCGACCATGACACCTCTCTGAGATACTGTACTGAATTTAATGGGAGTAGAGTTGATTGGTAGGTTGATTCTCTCTAGACTTGAGTGCATGTCAGCAATACTGCAGTCATGTTGAGCCATCCCCCCACCCCCCTAGGAGGTGGAGAGAGAGAGGAAAAAAACAATGTTAGGATCCACCTCCTAGGGAACATGTTTTGGCTGGCTAGTACATGTTAAGATACCTTCAGATGGTAGCTAACCACATATGAACCTAATGTGCATTTATGTATGTCAAGTCTCATGTTTTAGAGTCACATTAAAGTGTCTCCATCACTAAATAAAGTAAAACAAAAGTCTTGAAAAAATTTTGATTTGTAGAACTGAGCTTTGATGACAGGATTATGTGTTCTGCATCTGAAATATTTGTTGAGAAATGTCCAGCACAGGTTATGCATGTAAGATGAAATATGTTATTTTGCCATGTCACTATATATGATGGACACCAGAGGATCAGAAAAAGTTAATTGACATTTTCTTATGTCCAATACTCAAACAGAAAACTGTTGGACATTGGAAAACTGAGTTGGGCCCTGTAAGACAGATTTATGAGCAAAGAGACATCATCTTTGTTCAGAATGGTCACCCCAAGTTAGAAAATAATCAGCATTTTATCACAAACAGGTTGCTGCAAATAAAGAACTTTTCAAATATTTTTGGACTAAAATTATGGAATTTCCTAACTTTCTGTTATTCAAATTTCCCTGTCCAATTTTTATAATTCCCTGAACTTGAAAAATTGTCTTTTCCCTGACCAGTGGCCATCCTGTTAAATGTTTCGTCTCATTGATTTGACGTACATGCTTTTCTGTGGTGTCTCCCGGTCAGAGTGTAGGAAGCGTTTTGCTTTTGGTAAGGTAAGTATCAGGTAAGAAAACGCGAGTATCGAGTTAGGAAAGGCGAGTATCTGGTTAGTAAAGGCGAGTATCCAGTTAACAAAAGCCAGTATCGCGTTAACAAAAGCAAGTACCGAGCTGAAAAAAGTGAGTATCATGTTAGGTAGCAACACTTTAAGACATTGACTCGATACTTGCATGCTTTTGTTAACTCAATACTCGCTTTTGTTGACTAAATACGTGCTTTTGTTAACTGGATACTTGCTTTTTCTAACTGGATACTCAAGTTGAATAAAGTGAGTATCAAGTTAGGTAATTACACTTTGAGACAAACTTGGTAATCATTTTGTTAACTTGAAACTCACTTTTGTTGACTCAATACTCACTTTTTTTACTCGATACTTGCTTTTCTTAACTCAATAATCACTTTTTTTTAACTTGATACTCGCTTTTGTTAACTCGATACTTGCTTTTCTGAGATTTAGCAAGTTTCTTACTTGGTTCGGGATGTTTTTTCTTTCCAGAAAGTGCGATAATCATTTGATCCTGATGTGCCTTTGCCACCCTGAGTTATACTTAGTTTATACTCCTTACTGTCCATGTCCTGAAGCCCATGCAGCTCAGTTTTCGAAAAAAAAAATACTGTCCATCTGCGATGAGGTTGCTAAGTTGGCTGCCCCAATTCATACCTTAAAGGCATACCTTAAAGATATCCTTTTAATATTTATGATGTCATATAAACAAACAAATTGCTGTATAAAGACAGTTTTACATTGATGAATTAATAAGATCAGGTATTGATTTTTAATGCAACACTGTTGTAACTGACATTATTGCAGTTACGTCAGTGTTGCACTGAGAGAAGTCATCATACTTTATCATTATCTTTAACGCAACAGTGTCGTAACTTAAGTTACGACAGTGTTGCGTTGACAGAACTAGCTTGTGTGAGATACTGCAAAATGCCAAATTTCCTTTTGCTAGACAAATATTTACAACTCATGTGGGATATTTTTACTGATTATGTAGATCTGTTTTGGGATGTCAAAACTGCAGAAAAGTCTATTTCAGAAAAATGTGAAGTTACGAAAGTGTTGCGTTCAACCCACGATATGGTAAAAATCTGTAAAATCTTCTTCTTATGAGCCAGCTGACGGATGGCCTTGAAACTTGGTTTGTAGCATTGGGTACTCGAGTACTACAAATATTGATCAAATGATGACCTTGGGTTGACCGTAACCCTTTTCTACGGCAGTGTCAAATACGGTAAAATGCTAGAATGTAATATTTCATTGAAAGGTGTTGAAGAGTTTGGCCTATAAAGGTATATACAGTCATTCTAATGAGTAAATAAAGATTTGTGAGTAAAAAAGGTCCAAGTCATTCTTTGACATTTGACCCAGAACCCTCATATTTTGACAATTTCAAACTTCTCCTTGAAACTACTGGGCCAACTATCAACACATTTTATATGTATAAAACATTAGCAGGAACTGACAAAGTTCAATCCCAGATCCCACCCAAGACACCATGTGGAAACAAGAGGGCTATGAGGCCCTGAATCACTCATCTGAACAATTGGCCCAGCGGCTTTATAGGAGATGTTTAAATTTGTCAAACTGTAAGAGTGCTTGTTCAAAGGTCTCAAAGAATGACCTTGACCTCTTAAACTCATAAATTTTCATGTACTCATTAAGACAACCGTATTAACCATTTTTAAGCCAAAATCTTTAAAACTTTCCACGAAATAGTTCTAGCATTTTCCCATATCTGACCATGTCGTAAATGGGTTAAGGTCAACCCATGGTCATCCTTTGAATCATGTCGATAGTACTCGAGTAATCGATGCTTTATGCAAAGTTTCAAGGCCATCGGTGAATTGGTTCAAAAGAAGAAGGTTTTTTATTGGTTTACACCATGTATAGGCATGGCAGCCATGTTGGTCATGTGACTTGAACCAACTTAACAAATTTAAATTCCCCCAGCCCCTGGAGTCTCTATATGAAATTTGGTTACAATTTGCCCATTGGGTTTTGGGGAGAGAATTGAAATTTTCAAAATGTAAAAGTGTTGGGTCAAATGTCTACGGGGAATAAAAAGCCTAGGGGGAAATCATGACCAAGTTTCATATAAAGCATCCACGGCTAAGGGAACGAAAGAGTCTGGGACACATGACCACCATGGCCTCCATGCCCATATGGTAAAATTCTTTAAATACTTTTCCAGAACCAACTGACCGCTGGCTTAGAAACTTTGGATGAGGCAGTGGATATTCGAGTACTATCAGATTGTTTAAATGATGACCTTAGGTTGACCCTGACATTTTTACAACATCGTCAAATTTACTTTCTGGTGCTTGTTATATTGGAAAATGACTATATATAAGAATTCATGGAACTTGAAGGAGATTTTGGTGCAAAGTTAATAATACAGTCAAATAAATGAAACCATGAAAAATTTGAGCAATAGAGGTCACGGTCATTCTTTGATCTTTTACCAATGTCTTTCATAGTTTGACAGTTTTACATTTTGACTTTTTTTTACTCAGTTGAGCGATTCAGGGCCTCAAGGCCCTCTTGTTTCTATATTGTTTCTTCTCTTTTTGCAATATTTTAATATATTTGTTCATTGTTATAGTCGTTTAGTCTTATTCATTCATAATACTTCCAAACTAGCTGTGTCCGCAAAAAGGCGTGTTAGAGATGAATTTAGGAATTTATTATACAACACTGGGCCAACTGGCCCATCTGTTACAACATATACACAACAAACATCAAGCAAATATGTGATAGGGGACTGATAAACAATAATCAGTTGAAATATTGCCACAAAAGGTTGACTGAAATTCACGCACAACTAACTTACTAAGTCATACCAGCAGGCACACATTGCCAAAAACTAACACTGAATCGACGCTAATTCAACGTTTTGACGTTGAATCAACATCGATGCAGTGCCGTTCGATGCCGTGTTCACTGGGATACACATAATAAGTTTTAACCAGACATATCTTAATAATATTAGAAAATCTTAATAGCATCATAGTTAATTTCAAATTGATACACATGGAGAAGGTACAAAAGTTGTTCGTCTATTAAATACTTCAAACAAAAACGAATTGTTCACGCCGTTTGAAAGCTTTAAATACATATATCGACAAATTTCTTAAACATTTTTTATTATCTGAAGAAAAAAGTTCCACTAACTTATACATATTGGGTCTGAGGCGATAGTAACGCGCAATATACAAATTTCTTTAGTCATTATACCTAATACATTCTAGAACAAAATGAAACTCGTCTTCTAATTTTTGACAAGTAGTACATAATCTTTCTTCAAAAGGAATACAATTTGGTTTAGCCCACCTCCCAACTTCAACCTCGAGCCGATGCGATGATACCCTTAACCTAGAAAGTGCATGTCGAAATTTCCCTATATTAACTTTATCTAAATATGATTTGTGTCCAAAAGTATTAAAATTTTTATAAAATAATGCTCTAGAAGAGTTATCTAACCTTGAATTCCAGTTTTGAATGAAAATGTCTGTAAGCCGCTGCTTCACCAAACTCAAAAACATATTAACATTTCCTACATTTTGCTGTTGCCATACATGCATAAATCCCAAGTTACATAACAAATCTCGTAATAGTGAAACCCAAGATACTTTATTAGGGTTAATGATACAGTCATTACATAGCAAGTCATAAATAATCTTTACATATTTGGTTTCACTGCATTGCACAATCTTAATCCAATATTTGATAATGTTATAGAAACGTTTATTTTGGAAGTTACATCGGCCTAATTCACCATAAACAAAATCGTTTTGAGTACATTGTTTTACAGATAATAATTTTTTACAAAATTTCAAATGAACACGCTCAATATTATTTGCTAATAGATGTACTAAAGCCAAAAGCAGAGTTTTGTCATTGATTTAAACCATATTGCTAATGAGTATCACTAATGTGTTGTAATGCGTAAAGGTGAATTTAGGTCTTAGGCATATAAGACATATCTAAAAATGAAAAATGATTGTTGAGCCAAATTTTATGCCGTAGTCACCCACACACAGGTGATTAGTTGTACAAATTGTTAAGATTTTCAGGTATGGAAAATAATAAATCTTTCGTCAAGGCACCTCATTATAGTTTTAATTTCCACCTCCATGGGAAAGGGTTAATCATTTTGCTATCTGCTTGTGTTTTCTTGTTACAGTCAAGGTTCAAGGGTAATTCCACAAAAATGTTTTTCCGATAGACTTTAGTGCATTTACACATTTAAAAGAAAATTATTTTTTGTCAATTCTCCAGCGCTTAGCATACAAAAATTGCCATGATAGAAAAGCTAAATGAACAATGCAATCAAAACTGTTTACAAAACAAAATTCTGCTCCCCCCCCCCCCCCCAAGAAGATATGCCTTGTGAAATCTATAAAAAACTGAACAAGACAAGTTTCCACTGACCCCCGCCCCCGCCCCCCCCCCCAAGAAGATATGCCTTGTGAAACCTATAAAAAACTGAAAAAGACAAGTTTCCACTGACCCCCGCCCCCGCCCCCCCCCCCCCCAAGAAGATATGCCTTGTGAAACCTATAAAAAAAATGAAAAAGACAAGTTTCCACTGACATTAATTGTGACGACCTGAAAAATGTGACCGAAAACTGGAACATTATTTTAAAGTTATGTGTTTAAGTATAAAATGAGGAAATGAAATGAAACAAATACATCGCTTGCGTTATTCATACAGTTTTCTAGCTGTACCAAAATTATTGTAATCCGTTGAACAGAAGTGCCAAAAATAATTTCCAGTAAACATCAAACGGGAAAATTAATATTTTGGAATTACTTTTGTTTTTGACTGCAGTTTTGTTGTTACGTCAAGTAATACTTCACGTTGATTGTCATCGATGTGCCGATGAATTTGATATTTTTTCTTTTTTATCTTTGCTGTTTGCACTGTTTTAAATTGAATGCCGTTTTGCATTTTGATAATTCACTAATGATATTATTGCTATTGATCAAACCATTGTGTCTTTTTTATATTGAAAAGGGGTGGCCTCATATGGCTTATGATTAATAGACCTTATTGCAAATAGACCAAATTGTAAAATATCTAAAAGAAAGAAAGAAAGAAAGACAACTTTTAAAATTAGTTGTCAGCTGCAGATGATATAGTTTATTATGATCCTAAAAATTTGCAAACGATATTTTTGAAGGCTGCTGTAAACGTTTTAGGTGATAGACTAACAACCCTGCCCCTTCGTTTTTTATTTGTTTTTGTTTTTTTTTTTGTTTTTTTGGCAGCGCTATGTTTACAATTTAAAGGTTTCTTACTCAATATTGCTCATGTAAAATATACTCGAGAATCTATAGGGTATTTTGATAATCTAAAATCAGAGAAAGTTTGATTTTATTTAATGACGGTACTAGAGCAATTATTCTTCTTGGAGAAGCCAGTGTGAATGCAATCTCGCAACCTCTCACTTATCAAATGTCGCTAGTTCTAATTTGTAATGCTAACTACGTTCAGTCTTTTTACAATACGGTTTTACACCGTAAAGCATTTATTTTACGTTGTCTTTGTTGCATGTAAAATATCTAAAGAAAGAACGAAAGACAATTTTTAAAATAGGTTGTCAGATGCAGATGAAATAGCTTATTATGATCCCAAAAATTTGCAAACAACATTTTTGAAGGTTGCTGTAAACGTTTTAGGTAATAGACTAACAACCCTGCCCCCTCTGCTTCCAAACACCCATCGCTTCGTTTTTTTTTTGTTTTTTTTTTTGTTTTGGCAGCGCTCTGTTCACAATTTAAAGGCTTCTTACTCAATATTACATTAGGTAAAATACCTGTTTCTAAGAAATCAATAGGGTACTTTGATAATCTAGAATCAGAGAAGGTTTGATATTTTTAATGACGGTACTAGAGCATAAGCAATTATTCTTCTTGGAGAAGCCAGTGTGAATGCAATCTCGCCACCTCTCATTTATCAGATCTCGCTATTTTGATAATCTAGAATCAGAGAAAGTTTGATATTTTTAATGATGGTACTAGAGCATAAGTAATTATTATTCTTGGAGAAGCCAGTGTGAATGCAATCTCGCCACCTCTCACTCATCAGATCTCGCTAGTTCTAATTTGTAACGCTAGCTACGTTCAGTCTTTTTTTACAACACGGTTTTACACCGTAAAGCATTTATTTAACGCTGTCTTTGTTACATGTAGCCAAAATAATGATAGACATAGCGGAAGATCATATCCATTTTGGGTGGCGGTCATATTAGAATATTTACATTTTTTGGTGTATTTACTGAGAAGCCCTATAGAAACAATTGCACCGTAATGTAGTTTACATTCCAAAAATTGCGGTGAGCCACGCGACATTAATGATTTTAAATGACGTCAAAATAAAACATGACTCTCTACCATATGATTTTACCTCGGATACGTCATGACGTCACTGACGCTGTTACCCTGTTATTAAGCAATAAACTTATTTTTTTTCTGAATTAATCGAAGTGTAAATTACATTGGGTGACTAGCAAATTTTACATAAACCTCCCTGGGGATCATTTACTTTGCACGTTATCTAATGTAGTTAACACTTCGATAAAACTCAGAAAAATCCGAAATTCATTCCTTAAAAAGACTTATATCTTAGAGGCGTAGATTCCCCCTAAACCATATCTTCCTCTCTCTCTCTCTCTCTCTCTCTCTCTCTCTCTCTCTCTCTCTCTCTCTAACAAACATTAGATTAGATAGAGATCTGAATAACGATCAATTTCGCTTGGAATGCACCATCTTTACGCAAAATGCTAGTCTAGGGGCTAGTCTATCCCATAACTTTTTCAGGTCGTTGGGACACCACAAATGACTTTACAACAATCCCTTTCGACCTAGTTTTGTCTTCAGGTACCCTAGTTGAGCTATCAAAGTCCATCCCTGACCACTCCTAATATTGTCTTCCCACCTCTACTTCTGTCTATCTCTTTCTCGTTTTCCTTGCACTGTGTTCTACAGAACTGCCATTGCTACGCCATATGACTTTGAGATGTGGCCAAAACGCCTCAGTTTCCGTTTCGTGGCCAATATCAGGATTTCGTCATAAATGCAAACTATTGGATTATATATATACTGTCAAACGCGACGAACACTTGTTCAAAGTTTGCAACATGCAAGAAACAAACTGCTTGAGGTATTAATGTTTGGATTTACATTTATCAATTCTAGATGGATTTGTTTCATCTAAAATTTATGACAAACGCGATGATTCTGATTTCGACATTGTTAATTTTCCGTTTTTGGATTGTGATGTTCCCCGCACCACTTCTAATGGTGTTTACATTTCTCCACTTATTCGCTTCGCTAGCGGGTCTAGTCATTTGGCTGATTTCAATGCTCGTAATAAAAGTTTGGCTGCCAAGCTTTTACAGCAGGGGTATCGGTATCATAAACTTCGGAAAGCTTTTTCTAAATTTTATCGTAGACACTTTGAATTGGTTTCTAAATATAATACAGGGTTAAGGTCACTTTTTCAACAAGGCCTATCGCAACCTGAATTTTATGGTGACTTAGTATATAAATTACGCAAAATCGTAGGGAAAACAGACTTTCCTGATCAATTTAAGAGAATTATCATGCGATTTAAACGCATTGGCTATAACATAGATGTAATGCGACAGTCTGCATGCTTAGTGGTTAACCCAATCACGGTTGACAAGTTTGCTGTCCTCTTTAATTGCACGCCGGTGGGTCGGGGTTCAGACTCCAGTGTTCCAGTGGTGTTGCTGATGCCCCAGGGATCTCCAGGTGTCTCAACACGTTTTGGCTATCGAGTCCTCATCCTTGCATCATCTCAGTCTTTTCTTGATTTTAATTGTTGGCCGTGATGACTCTCTGGTGAGTTAGGGGACCTCCATACGAACCGAACGACCAACTAATTGTGCGCACCGCGGCGGAGGGTGAGGGTGAAGGTTTGGGCCCATTAAAACCGAGCTGCTGACTCGGCTTATTACTTGTAATTTATTGTATGTTGGGATGTCTTTGTCAATCTTTCCCTTTGATGTTGGGGATAGGGTTTGTGATCTGATTCAGTCAGTTCCTGAAGTGTAGTTACTCTTTAAATTTAAACATAACTGACCTTACAGATAAAGTGCTAGCGTTCAATACTCAAAAGGGTCGCAACATATAGCTAAACCATACAATTCAATGTACGAGGTGACTAATTTAGGAATCAACAATGGGTAGAATTTAGCGAGTAGTAACGTACCACCTGCACAGTCTCTACATGTAATCCACCTCTTAAGATCATGGATTATCGACCGCACGGACGGATAGACTGTGGTATGACTGTTGATTAACCACATTCATGTTTGTGCGTGAGGCAATGCATTTACATTTAGTACTGTATGCCATGGGCAATTACGTCAAAAAGCGGAAGGCGAGAGATGCTTAATTTTAAAGAAGAGAAAATGATGTCTTGCTAGACAGAAAATAAAGAAAGCTAATAACATGAAAATAAATCTATTAACATACCTCCTGACATGGCTATTTCACTTTTCATCAGCAGAAACGCAAAAATTATGATCTTCATCGCAACAGATCAGAGGCAAAAATAACTATAAATATATGTATCGAGTTTGTTATATTTAAACTTTCAAAACTTCCTAATGAATTATTTCAGTTAAATTCATATAAATTATCTGGACAAACAGTACAATTTCATCAAATATCAATACGGCCTACTATATTTCCAACTCAGTGCAAGGTTCTGTTGATTCCTTGTTTGCCGTTAGATAAGGGTTGTTATCAGTTTGACTTGAAATGTTACTTTTGGAGCAATAGTGAATGCAGAAATAACATTCTATATTAAATTTCAGGTCTAATAACAGTAATCATGCAGTCTATTTGGGCCATAGGTCTATTTCAAATTTAGATACATATAATCAAAGTGAAAATCATCTAACAGCAACACAAAGTAAACAATTCCAAGAATCACATTCAGTTAAAGAATCGTACATCAACGAAGAAAAATGATAACAGCAATATAAGTCTACCTAGACGCGAAACAAGGCCAGATTTTAGACTTCCAATGTTAAAACTGTTCAGCATCTCAGTCCTGGTTCGTGCATAGTGTTTTTCTAGCTGATCAAGCCAAACATCGATTGTTATTAAATTTTCATCACGAAATCCCTTTTTACTAAATGGAATTTCATAGCTATGCTTTGAACAGAAATTAACCTCTTATACTAACGTATTAAGGTGTATGGGTCTACTGATGGGTAGTTCCACTATTTGTTTAGGGAGACAAATTTTGTGACTTCCTGTCTACTTCACTGGCGGACGAAATCTTTCCAAAAAGGAGTCTTCTCTTTGGAAAAGAAAAAAAAATTCTCCTAGAGGAGCAAATTCTTTCCTTTAAAATTGACCCCTTTGAGAATGGAGGCAAAAATGAAATTGTAAACTTGTGATCCCTGGAAGTGTATCTGTTCCCTTTAAGAACAACTGTACACTTACAGCAGCTAACTGAGACTGCGACTTGTTTAAATCTGTATGCAAAGATACTATTCTGATCCTAAAGCTTTGGATAGGAGCATTTGAGCAAACACTGTACAGCTGTAGTTCCTAGTCTAACTGTTGAATAAAGGAAAATGAGTTCTAGGAATATCCTAACACTTGAAAGTAATGAACACATTCATAAAAGTGCGACGTGCAGTTTGGATCATACTAGGTCCATATTTTGAAGTATTTCAGTTCACTCACATGAAAGAATCCGTTTAGGCAAGAGGATTGACTAAGACCCCGCATCCATAGTCTAACGGCTGCGGATTCGAATCCGGCGATTGCCATAATTCTTCTCTAGCACTTGCTTTTTGTGTTGTCTTTATCATCTCGTCAATTACTCAATCGGCTCGAAATGACTGATATACTGTTGAAAAGGCTGTACAATTTCAGATATTCTATCGGATGAGCCACCATATTTAAATTGCATGAATGCTGGGGGACAGTAACTCTGCTTCTCGAAATTATGGTTAGAGTATTCTTATTTTCTGCGCCATGTTTTAAATTGTATATCTTGTAATCGCTTATTTTTTTGTTGAGTATCTCGTTCCTTTTTATGCGTCTGGATTAGATTTGTGCCCATTTCTCAGTATCTCCATCTAAATTTGACGAACAATTTCGATCCATGTCATTTTTGTCATGTTTACTGATATTTAGAGGACAGTGATTGCCGGTCTATTTATCTAGGTGATAGGTAGTATTATCTCTCAAGGGAAAAGGAGGGGTACATGCTCCTTATCGCCTAGATTATCTCGACTGACAAGCAATATCCTATTTACCATAATTGCTTAAGTAATGAAAAAGTGTAACTCTAAACCACGATTCCTTATCCGCAGTAGAACTCTGGTTTCAAATTTCTCATATTGGTTTCAATACTACCAAAGGACCAGCAAACCTAAACAACACACGGAAAAATGTCCGATATGTTTGCCATTCAGTGGTCAGTTGTGAAATATCGCCAAGTTCATATAATTAAAATCTGAAATAGTTCCTTCAAGAGCAGAGAATACATTCTGAAAAAGGAACATGGGCCAGACTACGTAGTTTCGGCTAATAAAGCCTCGTCAGTGGTTCTGAAAATATCTGGTGAGGAAACCAGAAAAAAGCATACTGTAATTTCTTAATTTAATAGGGCAGTCGATTCAAAGACTGATTAGTATCAAAAAGGATCCAAATAATATTAAAGACGATGATCTAGAATAATAGTCAAAATCTATTGAAAGGCAAACATACTTGCAAAGAAACATTAAGTAAAATACGATAAAAAGTAAGATATGTTAGTTAAATGCCACTGCAAAGCCTACGATAATAAAAGTATTATGTCTTTAAAAAAATTCGCTACATTGGTGTAACATTGTGACTCACCGTTTGGGTGAGGACCAGCTTAAACCCCAAGTAGTTTAGCAACTGACCCTTTGAAACATTGTTCGCATTTTTCTTTATGTTATATTAACGACGCTATATCCGTTACTTCACTGCAGGTCAGACCTGGGGTACTTGTAATCTGTAATCGTGATTACTTGTACTTCTAAGTAATCATATAGTAATCTGTTATCGTGTATTTTTATGATTACAAGTAATCGTAATGTAATCGATTACATTACAAAATGGGCTGTAATCATGATTATTTTATGATTACATTTTAATTACTTTGATTCATTTTCAGAACTCAGAAAAGAAAAAAGAAGAAAAAACCTTCCTCTATTTTTTTTAAAACAACAGACTTGTGCAAAACAATAACAGAAAGCAGTTGCTTATTCAAAGTGCCTTCAAACTGAATAAGACAGAGAAAAACTGATCTTATTAATTATGTACAAAAGGCACCAGACCAAATTCAGAAACTGACAGAATTCCCTGTGCACTCTTTTTAAGGAGTAAATTTTAAGCAGGATCATAGTTATTAATATGTACTTTTTACCCATTTATGCCTGGTGGACTCTTCTATCCTCGCAAATTGGATCAGTCCATTTAGCAGTTTAGGGCTACTGGCATATTTTTTCATCTTTTTATACAAATTGTTAAAAGTTTTATGCAAGCAGTGGAGACTCAGATTGAACGCTGAATTCTGAGCATCTGATCTGGGTCTGCATTGTTTTCCTATGTCCTTTTTATGGGATGCTATGCATTAATGAGTTTAATTCATTATACTGTAAAAACTGTAAGATTTTGGTACTCTAAATGCAGGGTACATGTATTTCTGGTAAAGAGATTTCATCAGACCAAATTCAGAAACTGACTAGGTTGACTTATACTTGTCTGACTGATTTATATGATTTATCATCTTTACTTTGGACAGGCTGGTTCCAGAATTTTGTTCAAACATACTGAGTGTTCTGTGTTTATTGGTGCAGAGTTGAGCAATACAACTCAACTGTGATTTTCACACCTTCTTTTTGGAATTAGCTAACTGAACGCATGTCTACTTTATGACACCTGTGTATTGTATACAACAAAAAGCCAATACGTTAGTTACTTTCTTTCCGATTTATGGGCAGGCAAGAAAAAGATGAAAATGAAAAATATACAATAATAGTTAAAATGTTTAGAAATAAATATATTTACAGGAAGTGTTTGGCCCCTTGCTTTTAAGACTTCGAACTAGTCTTTCACAAGCAATTTTATGACATTAGAAACAATGTAGACTCATATGTCTGAGGTTTCAAATAAATTAGCTGAATAAGTGACGGAGAAAAAATATTCAAGCACCTGTTTTATATTAAGGATCTGACGCATGGCAGTTATTGACTTCTGGAACTTCAAAATAGCATACAGTTGTGTGTGTATAAGCACAATACATGTAACTGCAGATTGCTACATAAATTTAGTTCAGGTTAAGGTGGTGATAATTACTGATTTGGGGCAAAGACAAAAATCTGCATAAAACACTCAAAATACCACTGATCTTTCCAAAACTTAGCAAATGCCTTCTTTATGTTGTTTCTGACAATTCAGACTCCCAAAATGCAGCATTAATTAATGTTAAAAAGTGTTTTTATAAGGAAAGATCAAAGGGTAATTTTGTGCGCAATAATCTGAAAAAAATAATATTGTTATTGAAAATATACTTAGTGCTGAGAGTTCCTTGTTGCATAATGAAGAGCGTGCTAGCAATTATTTTTTCAAACTCTTTCACACATTATCAGGCTGAGCAGATGAAAAAAGATGCGGTCTGTGTCCAAATTGTTTTGTCAAAACACACAGGTGAGACAGGTGTGACTATTTTAACAAGGTTGAAAAATTTCATCTTCACACCAGTGATCATGTAAGTAATGTATTATTTATACTGTAGGTGTTACATAGGTATGCTTGCCTACCCTATATTTAATAAATGCAACCCGTGTACATTATCTTGTATATGGGTGAACATTTGAGAAAAAGCTACCGTTTTCATCTGGTCTACATAACAATTTGAGAAAGAGTTGGAATAAATAATTGCTAGAACGCTCTTCATTATGCAATAACACACCTTCAGGTCTACGTAAATTTTCAAAAACGATGTTAATTTTTTTATTATTGCGCAGAAAACTACCCTTTGATCTTTCCTTATAAAACCACTTTTTTAAGCAGCATGTACGTCAATTTTGTATTCTAAACTGTAAAGAACAACAGAAATAATAAGTCTGCTAACTTTCAGGGAGATACCTTACTTTTTCATGGTTTTATGCAGATTTCTACATTTACCATAAATCACCACCTTAAAATGTAAGTCAAGTTCTGCAGAAATTAATTCAGAAGTGACAGTGTATCTTACCTATAAACACTTATTTGCAAGCGATCAATATTACTTGCTGTATGAGATATAAATTAATCTTTATGAATATAGAATTTTTGCACTATTACAGTCATGATCATTCTGTACATTTGTATAATGTAATCACATGTAATCATAAAGTAATCATGATTACTTTGCAAAGTAATTGTAATTGTAATCAATTACATTGGGAAAATGTAATTGTAATCTGTAATCATGATTTTAGAAAGTAATTGTAATCAATTACATGTAATCGGCCCCAGATCTGGCTGGTGTTGTGCCGTGTGACGGCCGTTAAACATCTCCCCGTACATCATCCATAGTGCAGATTATATTTCATTTTTGTCCTTTGAGATCAGATGATATAATCTGAGAAATCTTAAATTTTAGATCGATTTAGACTCTTATTCTGGATCATCGTCTTTTATATTATTTGGACCCTTTTGATACTAATCAGTCTTTGAATCCACTGCCCAATTGAATGTAAGAAATTTCAGTATGCTTTTCTCTGGTTTTGACACCAGATATTGTCAGTGTCGCTGATGAGGCTTTATCAGCCGAAATTACGTAGTCTGGCCCATGTTCCTTCATCTGAATGTGTTATCTGCTCTTGAAGGAGCTCTTTATGATTTTAATTGTCATGACAAGCTTTTAATTTCTATCCTTGTTAACTCACCAGAGCAAGGAGTGCTCGGCGAACTTTTAGTTTGGCCAGTACTTTGATGGTCATCGACCGTTGTCCGTCGTAGTCCGTCTTTCAATATTTGACGTCTCTTCCTAAACTGCTTGCTCAATTTTAGCAATATTTCACAGGGATGGTTCTTTGGGTAATATTGACTGACAATTGTTCAGACACATAGAATCCAATCAGAATTTAGATTGCTATGAAAAGAAATAGGAAATTACAGGCAAAATCTAAAAATCTTCATCTCCAAAACAATTGGTCAGATTTAAAAAATGGCAGAAACGTTCTCAGTGAAATTGTTTTGTGAATTCCTCAAAAAGCAGGGATGCCAGGGGGAGGTGATGGGGTGGGTGCTAATGCGTGCGCGGTCCATGTTCCATATACTTCTTTGTAGAATAAGGACAAAATATTCAAAAAAATCTTCTCAAAAACCACTGACCAGATTTTTAAAATCATTTGGCAGAAATGTTGCTAAGGTAAGTTTCTGTCATAAGTATTTAAGGCATGTAAATAAGTAATAAAGGCATAGTTGCCAGGGGGCGCTAATGGGGGAGGAGGGGTGGTCGAGGTCAATTTACCATATATTTCTTCATATAGAACTTTAATAATCTTGTTGGTGCGATAGCGACCTCATTTGTGAGCCAGTTATAATAATACTTCACACAGGCATTGGGTCATGAATGAAATTGCATTTTATGATGCCAGGGTCAGGGTGTATTTTAGGAATATTTTTACACTGCTCTACCTCTTATGGATCTTATTCATTTTAATACAGCCTACTCAAATGTTAAGTATGACCATATCTTGGCCAAGTGTGCATTATAAGATGCTAGGGCGAAGGTTAAGGTCACATGTACTATTTTAGAAGAAAAAAAATGTCATCGCTCTTGTAACCCTATTTATGGATCGATTATAGTATTACTGTTCACAATATTCCATATGGCAATTACTCAAAAAAAGTATACAATATAGCTCCTACTAATTGGTTCTGTCAGTGAGGTCTGATTGGGGGTGGTTTGTAACAGAAGGGGGTGGAAATCTCGACCATACTTCCAGATGGGTTCACTTGGGTCAACTTCTATAACATCAGGACTATGAAAGTTGTAATTACTTCCAAAAATGTACCAGGTCAAGGCTAACAAGTGTATGTAATTTTCAGTATTTTCAAAATCTGTACCCACCTCAGGTGAGCGATTAAGGGTCATCTTGGCTCTCTTGTTTGTTTCTTGGGTGGGCTGTGCTTCATGGCTATGTCCTTTCCTGGGTTTTTGTCCATGTGTTTCCTTTTGTGACATCATAAGCAAAATGTGAGTAAAGAAAGAAACCCTAACAACACAGATGGTTTAGAGTAAAGCATGCAAGATACAATATGCTTTACTTTAGCAAAAGTCTCTTTTAAAACACATGATACGTTATTTAACCGAGTAAATATGGCTTTTAAATATTATTCTGCCTCCTTGTACAAACGAGTTAATTATTCAAACAATATTTAAGGGCGTGCATTTCATTATGTTTTATACATTTGTATCTCCTGTCTGCATACGACAAGTAAATTTACATCCTGAACAGTTTAAATAATTTACATTAAATGAGAAGAAATGCATTGTTTCTGCGTCTTGGTAGCTTTTGTTGGTATAAATATTCATTGCATTGTTTATGTAAACTTTTGCATTGGTATGGACTTCAACAATCATGTATCCGTTCAAACACGACTGAATTCATATGGTGGCTGGATCCATGCTGCTCACTCCTCTAGCATTTGTTCTGTTCACATTTCGTGACAAGAGTTTTTTAAGCTGCATCTTTAGCTTAGACAAGAGAAAGATCTGTCAAATAAACGAAAATAAATATAGAGAAAACTCATAACCATTTTATCAGATCGTAATAAACAGTCAATTGATTCTAGCCAGACAAACCACAATGAGCACCAGAAATTATCAATTTACCCCGCAATGCTTGTAACAACTCTTTACAAAATTAAACTTAACAGACCGACTAAGAAACATTGGCGAATTTGAAAGGATAAAAACCGTTAGATACAGACAAGATGACTTATAGTGGTTCCTTTTTTCAAATGCTTTGTCTTTTTATCATCGAAATTCAACTATCTGTCCAAATTTGTGAGAAATGTGTGAGTCGATGAATAAATGCAAATATATAAATAACCTATGATTAAGGAACACACCAAGCGGTGTAATAGTCAAAGAATGCTCCACACTTTTTAAGGGTTAAAATCATTTTAGTTTTCGACGTTCATCGGCTTAGCACTAATTGGAGGAGCTCAAATTCATGAAGCTAGCGACGACCACCAGCTACATCATCCGACGAACGTCGAAATGTAAAATTTCAATTTTTGTATTGACGATTTATTTTAAGCCATATTTGCTTCTCATAACAACTGGTAAATTGAAAAAATATTAAATAAAGAAAATATTTACAGCTGTGTAAATATGTACGGTAAAAGAAAATTCTGAAAGATTATACACTTTGGAAAAAAGGGAGACACTAAAGAAGTCGGATTGAGTCAGTCTCTTCATGTCCTGTAATGAAACGTGCAATACTGACCATGCACTCTAACACAGGCTTACGAGATCTGGGTCCGACTATAATCTCAAACTCAAAATAAAGCACGCTGATTGGCCAATCAGCGTGCTTTTATTTTGATTTTGAGATTATACTCAAGTTTTATAACTTCGGACACTGATTGATTTAGTTCCTGATCATTGCTCATCTTTTTACTTATTGAGCTGAATAACTCTATTTTCTAAACGACTCTAAATGGATACAATGATCCCAAATGACAATAAAATATGTAATCTGTACTATGATCAGGTATGGATAGCCTTTTATGGTTAGCACGTAGGCAAAATATATATCTCATTTTGCGCCTTCCCATTTTACGAACAATTTTCTTCGTATACCGCAATTATGAAACACTCAAGAAAACCGAAAACAGTAATCATTCAAATACATATTGACACTGATAACATGGTGTTTTCACTGCAGAAGTATAAACAGCCAAGTCTAGAATTCAAAGTAATTACGGTCTTTCTACATTGTAATTTGAGTGGACGATTTTTTTTATGTAATTTGAGTTGACGATTTAAGCACATACATTGTATAAGCAAATAAGCCGGGACACGACAAAACCATCAAATTGGAATGTGCGCCCAATATGTGCACTCTAAGGGTAGTTAAGGCTCTAAGCTACCTGCATGCCGACAGCAAAGACACTGCTCAGACTGGCCTGACCTGAGTCTTTCCGTGGCGTATATGCCACTTTGTTGGTATGTTGATTTGTTGTGATGCGGCTCATCAATTAAATAACTTCGTGGTACCACACGAAAAGTATGTAGCTGTTATGCAGAAAACGCCGTACTTGATTTCTCATTCTCGGCAGTGACCATTTTGTGCAATTATGTGAAAATTATAATGTGAAAATGATCTTTTGCAACGAATTAAACAGCTGTCACATTTTCTGATTATTATTCTATATAAAAAAAAACACTTACCCACAAGCGATATGGGCGATCGCCCTCCTGTAATGAAAATAAAATAAATTTTAAAAAAGAAAAGAAACCGAAAAAAAACTATTCTGAACTCAAGTTTTAATAATGGTCTGGAAAAGTTTGTGTATATGATTAATTCAGTGTAATCCCCCTGCCCTTTGTTAGTTGTTTCCATATTCACGTAAGTTATTGCTCTTTACACTTCACATTGTTTCTGTGTATTACTATCATTATTATCATCATCTTACTGTTTTCTAGCAGCTGATCTAGTAACAAAACTGGAGCAACGTTTCGTAATATGAACTTTTCAACAATCATAGTTAAAGGATTGTTTGGAAAAATATTGAATTTACGATTCACATAAAGTTTCTTTGCTATAACATTATACGAAAAACTTTTCATGGTAAACTTAAATTTTTCAAGAATATTTACTAATTTCTTGTAGACTTTAATATCAACTCATTTATGCTTGGAAGACTCTTCAATCCTTTTGTCATATACGGGTAGTCTGGATTAGTTTTTGTTATTTTTATTTTCCTTCAAAAAGAACTAACGATTTTCAAAAGTGCAGACCCAGATCAGACCCTGTTCTGTAGCGTCTAATCTGGATCTACATTGTTTGCAAATGTCCCTTTTATTAGACACTTGGTATGATTTGGTTAACGGGACCGCGTCGCGCAATAGTACTTGTACTTGAGCCGCGACACAACAAAACATTTAAGTGGCATTGGCGCCCAAGAAATATTCAGGTCAGCCTGGGCATCCGGCCAGTCTCATAGTCTTCGCTATCCGCATCGACCCTTAGCTACCCTTTCAGCACTCTGATAACACTGGGCAAATGCCCAGGTTGATCTGTATCTTTGCTGGGTGCAATGCCACAGCGCACAGCGTAGACTATAATCAGACTGGGTGGATGCCCAGGTAGATCTGAGTCTTTGCTAGGCGCACATGACACTTTGTTGGTTTTGTCCTGCACGGCTCAATGGCATAAAGCGAAGACTTAAACCAGTCTGTGGATCCGTGCATTCATCGTTAATGTAGACTCAATGTTCCTTATGGTCGAACATATGGTCCATTCATATTGTACGAATAGCAGACCGGTCTGAGCCTCTGCACATGGTGTTTTGAATAATTTTCAGTTATTTCAGGCCGGTTGGGCAATGGGTGAGATACCCATGGCGATGGTTTATCCAAATATCAGAGGAAAACCAGTGCGTGAGCTGAAGTCGAACCAGAAATATCATTTAATTGAATCTGGCTGTCAGAATACAAGTGGAACGCATTTTAGTACAATTACCTGCACCGGACCCTGGTAAAAGGTCTTCCCTTGAGGAAGGTCTGTCGTCATCAGCGTTTACATTATTATTATCATCACCCTCGTCTTCATGACGCCTCCTTAAATACAGAGCACGTGCTTGAAATATATGGATGAGTAAACTTGGGCTACAGCAAACGTTTTTGCTAAGAAATAAATAAAATTACCCCCAAAATAATTGTCCCTGTTACCGGCCTTTTAATTTCGGCTACCCGGCCTCACTTCGCTGAGCTTTTAGGTTTTCTTCACTTCTTTAAATATATATTATTAGCTACTAGATTTTGGCGAGTATTTTCTTTAAAAGTTAAAATATAAAAGAAGTCCATGTTTGCAAGTATACAATGTTTCTCACTGTTTTAAAGAGAAAAATGTTTCATTTTTTGTTGACATAGTGCTTATGTTTTCTGAATCAGATTCCATATATTGTTATTTTTAATTATTTACATTCTAAGTGCATTTATTGCAAAGCCCAAGGGTAAACCATTAGAACGCAATACAATAACTACATCGGTTCACGCGACATCACATGACGTTAAATGACGTAAAAACAAACAATGGTTCTCTCCAGTCTGATTGGTCATAGGCCACGTTATGACATCGTTGACGCTGTTCTGCTGTTAGAAGAAAAACTGCGTATAAATGTTTTTCTGTTTCAACTGTAGCCTCTAACGCAAATTTGTTGCCATATAATAGATAAAATGAATGTAAATATAAGCAATGAACTTAATTTTTCTGGTGTTTATCGAAGTATAATCTACATTGGGTCGCTAGCAAAGTTGAAATGAACCCCTTCGGGGTTCACTTACTCTGAACGCGACCCAGTGTAGTTTATACTTCGATAAACATCAGAAAAATGAAATTAATTCCTTAAAGAGAACCATGGAGCGTTGTCCAGATCGCCTATTTTCAAGATCTATACAAGTATGTAAGTAATTCATACCCTCCGCCACATAAAGGTGACACTTTATTGCAGGCACACCGGGCCAAAGCTATGTAAGCGCCGCCCCCTACTGCTGCTAAGCCAGCTAGACCACCTACTGTTGCGCCAGCCACTACGCCTACGTCAATACTGTCAGAACTTGAACCACCTTCTTCTCTTGACGCTTCAGAAGCAGTCGTCAGAAAAGCTGTTGACGGCGGTGAGGGCCTGGTATTGGATGCAGTGGTGAATGTTGATTTAGCTGTTGTTGCTGTTAATGTTGTTGTCGGCGTCGTTGTCAAAGTTATCGGCGTCGTTATCTGCATCGTTGCTATAGCTGTCGTTGTCATCGTCGTTGGTGTCGTTGTCAGAGTCGTCGTTGTTATAGTCATTGACGTGGTCGTCGTTGTTGGTATCGTGGTCGTACTCGTCGTTGTTGGTGTCGTTGTCGTATTCGTACTTGGTGGTGACATTGTCGTTGTGATCGTTGTTGGTGTCGTTGCCGTAGTAGTTGGTGGTGCCGTTGTTGTTGTCACCGTTCTTGATATCGTTGTTAAAGTCGTTGATGGTGTCGTTGTCGTCGTTGATAGTGCCGTTGTCGTAGTCGTTGATAATGTCTTTGTCATTGTCCTCGTTGATGGTGTAGTTGTCATTGTCCTCGTTGATGGTGCCGTTGTCGTAGTCGTTGATGGTGTCGTTGTCATTGTCCTCGTTGATGGTGTAGTTGTCGTAGTCGTTGATAATGTCTTTGTCATTGTCCTCGTTGATGGTGTAGTTGTCGTAGTCGTTGATAATGTCGATGTCATTGTCCTCGTTGATGGTGTAGTTGTCGTAGTCGTTGATAATGTCGATGTCATTGTCCTCGTTGATGGTGTAGTTGTCGTAGTTGTTGATAATGTCGATGTCATTGTCCTCGTTGATGGTGCCGTTGTCGTAGTCGTTGATGGTGTCGTTGTCATTGTCCTCGTTGATGGTGCCGTTGTCGTAGTCGTTGATGGTGTCGTTGTCATTGTCCTCGTTGATGGTGTAGTTGTCGTAGTCGTTGATAATGTCTTTGTCATTGTCCTCGTTGATGGTGTAGTTGTCGTAGTCGTTGATAATGTCGATGTCATTGTCCTCGTTGATGGTGTAGTTGTCGTAGTCGTTGATAATGTCGATGTCATTGTCCTCGTTGATGGTGTAGTTGTCGTAGTTGTTGATAATGTCGATGTCATTGTCCTCGTTGATGGTGTAGTTGTCGTAGTCGTTGATAATGTCGATGTCATTGTCCTCGTTGATGGTGTAGTTGTCGTAGTCGTTGATAATGTCGATGTCATTGTCCTCGTTGATGGTGTAGTTGTCGTAGTCGTTGATAATGTCGATGTCATTGTCCTCGTTGATGGTGTAGTTGTCGTAGTTGTTGATAATGTCGATGTCATTGTCCTCGTTGATGGTGTAGTTGTCGTAGTCGTTGATAATGTCGATGTCATTGTCCTCGTTGATGGTGTAGTTGTCGTAGTCGTTGATAATGTCGATGTCATTGTCCTCGTTGATGGTGTAGTTGTCGTAGTCGTTGATAATGTCGATGTCATTGTCCTCGTTGATGGTGTAGTTGTCGTAGTCGTTGATAATGTCGATGTCATTGTCCTCGTTGATGGTGTAGTTGTCGTAGTCGTTGATGGTGTCGTTGTCATTGTCCTCGTTGATGGTGTAGTTGTCGTAGTCGTTGATGGTGTCGTTGTCATTGTCCTCGTTGATGGTGTAGTTGTCGTAGTCGTTGATGGTGTCGTTGTCATTGTCCTCGTTGATGGTGTAGTTGTCGTAGTCGTTGATAATGTCGATGTCATTGTCCTCGTTGATGGTGTAGTTGTCGTAGGCGTTGATAATGTCGATGTCATTGTCCTCGTTGATGGTGTAGTTGTCGTAGTCGTTGATAATGTCGATGTCATTGTCCTCGTTGATGGTGTAGTTGTCGTAGTCGTTGATAATGTCGATGTCATTGTCCTCGTTGATGGTGTAGTTGTCGTAGTCGTTGATAATGTCGATGTCATTGTCCTCGTTGATGGTGTAGTTGTCGTAGTCGTTGATGGTGTCGTTGTCATTGTCCTCGTTGATGGTGTAGTTGTCGTAGTCGTTTATGGTGTCGTTGTCATTGTCCTCGTTGATGGTGTAGTTGTCGTAGTCGTTGATGGTGTCGTTGTCATTGTCCTCGTTGATGGTGTAGTTGTCGTAGTCGTTGATGGTGTCGTTGTCATTGTCCTCGTTGATGGTGTAGTTGTCGTAGTCGTTGATAATGTCGATGTCATTGTCCTCGTTGATGGTGTAGTTGTCGTAGGCGTTGATAATGTCGATGTCATTGTCCTTGTTGATGGTGTAGTTGTCGTAGTCGTTGATGGTGTCGTTGTCATTGTCCTCGTTGATGGTGTAGTTGTCGTAGTCGTTGATGGTGTCGTTGTCATTGTCCTCGTTGATGGTGCCGTTGTCGTAGTCGTTGATGGTGTCGTTGTCATTGTCCTCGTTGATGGTGTAGTTGTCGTAGTCGTTGATAATGTCTTTGTCATTGTCCTCGTTGATGGTGTAGTTGTCGTAGTCGTTGATAATGTCGATGTCATTGTCCTCGTTGATGGTGTAGTTGTCGTAGTCGTTGATAATGTCGATGTCATTGTCCTCGTTGATGGTGTAGTTGTCGTAGTTGTTGATAATGTCGATGTCATTGTCCTCGTTGATGGTGTAGTTGTCGTAGTCGTTGATAATGTCGATGTCATTGTCCTCGTTGATGGTGTAGTTGTCGTAGTCGTTGATAATGTCGATGTCATTGTCCTCGTTGATGGTGTAGTTGTCGTAGTCGTTGATAATGTCGATGTCATTGTCCTCGTTGATGGTGTAGTTGTCGTAGTTGTTGATAATGTCGATGTCATTGTCCTCGTTGATGGTGTAGTTGTCGTAGTCGTTGATAATGTCGATGTCATTGTCCTCGTTGATGGTGTAGTTGTCGTAGTCGTTGATAATGTCGATGTCATTGTCCTCGTTGATGGTGTAGTTGTCGTAGTCGTTGATAATGTCGATGTCATTGTCCTCGTTGATGGTGTAGTTGTCGTAGTCGTTGATAATGTCGATGTCATTGTCCTCGTTGATGGTGTAGTTGTCGTAGTCGTTGATGGTGTCGTTGTCATTGTCCTCGTTGATGGTGTAGTTGTCGTAGTCGTTGATGGTGTCGTTGTCATTGTCCTCGTTGATGGTGTAGTTGTCGTAGTCGTTGATGGTGTCGTTGTCATTGTCCTCGTTGATGGTGTAGTTGTCGTAGTCGTTGATAATGTCGATGTCATTGTCCTCGTTGATGGTGTAGTTGTCGTAGGCGTTGATAATGTCGATGTCATTGTCCTCGTTGATGGTGTAGTTGTCGTAGTCGTTGATAATGTCGATGTCATTGTCCTCGTTGATGGTGTAGTTGTCGTAGTCGTTGATAATGTCGATGTCATTGTCCTCGTTGATGGTGTAGTTGTCGTAGTCGTTGATAATGTCGATGTCATTGTCCTCGTTGATGGTGTAGTTGTCGTAGTCGTTGATGGTGTCGTTGTCATTGTCCTCGTTGATGGTGTAGTTGTCGTAGTCGTTTATGGTGTCGTTGTCATTGTCCTCGTTGATGGTGTAGTTGTCGTAGTCGTTGATGGTGTCGTTGTCATTGTCCTCGTTGATGGTGTAGTTGTCGTAGTCGTTGATGGTGTCGTTGTCATTGTCCTCGTTGATGGTGTAGTTGTCGTAGTCGTTGATAATGTCGATGTCATTGTCCTCGTTGATGGTGTAGTTGTCGTAGGCGTTGATAATGTCGATGTCATTGTCCTTGTTGATGGTGTAGTTGTCGTAGTCGTTGATGGTGTCGTTGTCATTGTCCTCGTTGATGGTGTAGTTGTCGTAGTCGTTGATGGTGTCGTTGTCATTGTCCTCGTTGATGGTGCCGTTGTCGTAGTCGTTGATGGTGTCGTTGTCATTGTCCTCGTTGATGGTGTAGTTGTCGTAGTCGTTGATAATGTCTTTGTCATTGTCCTCGTTGATGGTGTCGTTGTCATTGTCCTCGTTGATGGTGTAGTTGTCGTAGTCGTTGATGGTGTCGTTGTCATTGTCCTCGTTGATGGTGTAGTTGTCGTAGTCGTTGATGGTGTCGTTGTCATTGTCCTCGTTGATGGTGTAGTTGTCGTAGTCGTTGATGGTGTCGTTGTCATTGTCCTCGTTGATGGTGTAGTTGTCGTAGTCGTTGATAATGTCGATGTCATTGTCCTCGTTGATGGTGTAGTTGTCGTAGGCGTTGATAATGTCGATGTCATTGTCCTCGTTGATGGTGTAGTTGTCGTAGTCGTTGATGGTGTCGTTGTCATTGTCCTCGTTGATGATATCATGGTTGTACTCGTACTTGTTGGTGTCGTTGTCGTAGTCACCGTTGTTGGTGTCGTGGTCGTTGTCGTACTTGTTGTTGTCGTTGTTGATGGTGTCGTTGTCGTAGTGGTAGTTTTTGGAGTCGTGGTCGTAGCTGTCGTTGTAGGATCTATTGAATTATATAACGCTACAGAACTTACATATTTAAATATATACTTAAAGCTCTTCTCTATTATTATAAGTCGGTGCTGAGGGTTTTTACATCAGAGGCATTTTTTTGTTTTTCCTTTTTAAACAAACGGAACGGATTTATTGCGGTGAATTTCATTTCTGCTCATGAAGATAGTGAACGAAACTAAGCTAGATACATTTTTGTCCCTTGCTGCCAAAGGAGAAATGTTTCAGAGGTAAAATATATTTGCCACTAAAATTACAGTTAAAGTAGAAACTCACGTGATACACGTGTCTGTAATATTTTTATCTAAAATTTGTTGCACATGATGTTTCACGAAATTAAAGTATCTCAAAAATGCAAAAAAAATCAAAAGACGTCACCGTGGGTACAAATAGAAGGATTTAAGAAATTATGGGCATGTGATGACAAAATACATGGCCCTTTATAGTGGATAAAATGTAGTTTGATTAAAAAATATATACAATGTCAACATTTAGCGAGAATGGATTTGCAATCGTAAATGGAGTTGACATTGAAATTATTAAATCATTCAGTAGTGCTTAGACTTAGCTATGTTTTGAAACCAGCTAAGCTGGTGTTAAGTACCGTGCGGCGGCTGTGAAATGTCTCATTGTACTTCGCCAAAATGCAGATTTTATTTCTATCTCCTTTCAGAGCACGGATCCGTGCATGAAACGCTAAAGGCAGGTTTGCATTCAATATGACTGTTATATGAAAAATAATCATAAAACCGAGACTCAGGGTCACTGACGAGGCTTTATTAGCCGAAACTACGTAGTCTGGCCCATGTTCCTACTTCTGTATGTATTCTCTGCTCTTGAAGGAACTTTTTAAGATTTTAATTTTACCTCACTGCAGCTGGTGTTGTGCCGTGTGGAGGCCGTAAAAAGTCTCCCCGTACATCATCCATAGTGCAGATTATATTTGATTTACATCCTTTGAGATCAGAGGATAGATTCTGAGAAATCTAAAATTTGAGGTCGATGAAGACTATTATTCTAGATCATCGTCTTTTATATTGTTTGGATCCTTTTGAAACTAATCAGTCTTTGAATCGACTGCCCAATTAAATTAAGAAATAACAGTATGCTTTTTTCTGGTTTCGTCACCAGATATTGTCAGGGTCACTGACGAGGCTTTATTAGCCGAAACTACGTAGCCTGGCCCATGTTCCTACTTCTGCATGTATTCTCTGCTCTTGAAGGAACTTTTTAAGATTTTAATCAAACATTAGTTCTAGTATTTGTTCTTTGTTATTATATACAATATAAGTTTAAATATTTATATTCTTCGTTTAGTCATAGCAGGATCCCCTGATACCTAAAACTTTAGCACAAGATACCTCGTAACGTGCAAGGTATACACTGAACATCATGCTATAAGTGAAACAGAGCCTGGTTCGTCCGCCTATATGGTCGATAATCCACTCGTTAAAGCTCAGTCGTGGATTCTTTCCATACAGGCGGACGAGCCATGCTCTGTCTATCACTTGAAACACTCATTTAGTTCGAGAACCACTATGCAAGTGCTAACGTATTTAGAGCAACATGGGAACCCCGGGTGATGTTTTACTTTTTTGCACATTATAACATGTTAACCCCAGATGGGACCATTTTAAGGTGACAGCTCTGATATTGTTCGATTTAGCTGTTATATTGTTTTGTGATAACAGGCCGCAAGCATTGTGATATCCTCACGAGGGGAAGTGAGGTGGAGGGGGCTGGTGGCTGGTCGGATTCGATCCTCAGCTAAGACAAAGTTTGTTTATTTTATTATTTTTTTTTTTTTCGCGTCGCAGACGCGTATAATTTCGATATTGTTCCACATTTCACAAGACTTCATTGGTCAAATAACGCGCGTGTCAAAATTTAACCAATAATAGCAAAGGCCAATGAATATTTAATCTTCGCGGTTTTTTTCCCGTCGCATGCACATTGAATACTAGCACTCTGTCATATATTTATTCAAAATGTTTCTCTTGAATGTAATCTTACAGTAGAAATGTTATTGAAAACACACGCAGATATTCAAAACTTTCTTTTTTTATCGACGCAGATCTACTTTTGATTTCTATTTTTGTTTTGATATACATTTTAAAACCGGATATGTTGTATGCATCGGTGGCTCAGTAGTAGAATGCTCGCCTGCCACGCGGACGGCCAGGGTTCGATTCCGGCCAATGCAAGTTTTTTTTTCCGACTAAATGTTCCCCGTTTTATTTTTTATCTAATTTCTCTCTTTTATTTATTTATTTATTTATTTATTTTCTATTTTTTTCTCTCCTTTTTTCTTTTTCTTTTTTTTTTTACTAGTATGCACTGGTAGGGGCCCGGATCATGGCGTCGTCATGTGGGAGGGTAGTGGTCGCCCGTCCGAGGTCGATGGTTTTCTTCACCAGTATAGGACCACAAGCGCACACACAGCCGTGCCATCGAGAGTATTTAAAGAGGTTCGCGTGAGCTTTCAGTGCAATCGATGTAAAATAAATAAAGTTTACATTTACACACAAATAAACAGTGCACCATGTTGGTAATTATTTTGAAATCAGGTCAATTTCAAAATTGACCGCGGTCCATTTTTGAATTCCAAATTGGACAGCCCAGTTTTGAGATAGATCATTGTCGCTACCCAGTGTCAAAATTACGGTTGTAGGTGCCTTCCGACATAGCTCACTTGAGTCATATTCAGGCACGTTATTGTCAACTCTTTAATAAGAGACATTACAAAACACACTTCCATTAATCTGCGCCGCTTATCTTTTTAAAAATGATTTTTCTTGTTATTATTATTCTTAATATTTATTTATTTCCTTCGATATTTCATTTGGAGGGCAACCTGGACCGGAGATCCTGATGGGCGAAGTTTGTGTTAGGTTGTCACTCGAGCTATGCGATGTTTGTAACATTGCAATCGGAACATTCATCCTCATTTTGTATTTTCAGAATAACCGGATTTCTCACATACCTGTGTTGGTTCAGTTGATGTAAAGAAAACTGCTAGAAAATAGTCCTCCTTCAAATAAATAAAACAACCACAGCTCCTTTTAAAAGCACTTGATAATGGGCTCTTCTGATATTCATTAGATTGCAATGGCGCTGCTTAGTAGATGTACATAAAGCAAAGCATTTCAAGTTACCCACCCACTCGAAGTTGCATTCTATTCTATTCTATGTTTAACATATATTTATTTTTAATACGAGCGGAGATATGGGACTTTTTATGTAGAGACAACTGGAAATAATGCTAAAAATTGCAAGTTAGGAACAAAAAATTATAAATGAACATAGAACCCGGCCTTCAGCAGATTTGATATTTTTCATGGCACCATAAGATATCAAAGCGTTATTTGCGTGTAAAATATAAAATGAGCTGCGGGCTGGACTGGCATATTTTGAAAGAGGGAAATGGTGATTAAACTCGTCATTTGCGTCAAAATCGGTTGGGCCAGGGGTATGTTCAAGATTAAAAATTCAAATGTTTTATGCAAGAACTGAATTTGAGCCGCGACACGAGAAAACAAACAAAGTGGTTGTGCGCACAGCGCAGACTCAGACCAGCCAGGGCATCCGCCCAGTCTGATCAGAGTCTTCGCTGTCCGCATGGAGGTATCTTAGACCCTTAGCTGCCCTTTGAGCACTTAACGAAGAGTCTGATCAAATTGGGCAAATACCCAGGCTGATCTGACACTGGGCTGGGCGCACAACCACATTGTTCGTTTTCTCGTGTCGCGGCTCATTTATGCATTCTGTTACACTGTAGGTTGGAACTTGCAGTTTACTATCAAAAAAGAAATTTCTGAATTGTGACTTTCTGGAGTTATCATATCTGGTCTTTTACACCAAGAAAATACCTCCTGAATGAGGTTAAAATAGTGCAGAATAGTAACGATAGATACCAGGATATTAAAAAAATTATCCATACCGCAAAAATAATTTTGGTAGGTATTGGTGCAGTTTTAATGACAAGATCTCTTATTCTCTTCTCACAATAATCTTTGCGCTAAAAGTTAATTTGACGTTACGATTTAGATTATAACTTTATATAATAATGTTCCTCACCATAATGTTGAATCGACATAGATAAGACACTGTTTGTTTGAAGCGCACATAGACGGGTGTGGGATAGGGCTGGAGAAGGAGTTTACGTATTAAATAAATACTTGTACCTGCACAAATGTCAAAATCGGCTCTGCATCCCTTATGAACCCATAGAAACCTGTCATTGTACCCATAGACACCCTGACTACCAGTATAATCTTCGACTGGCCCAGCAAAGTAGTTACAGGAGGAAGAAGAACGTTGTTTAGCTTTCGACACACTTAAGATCGTGGAAAATCCCTCAAGCATGCATTCGGTGTACGCATAGCCATTGCTGCTACATGTAACTCTCTTCAACAATCCGCTACATGCGCTTGTGTAGGCTGAAATCCAATAGCGAGCTACAGTTAATACATTAAGCACAAAAATGAGAATAGTTGAATTTGCAAACGGCGTATATTCAGATAAGATGGCGCATTATAAGCAACCTCAGTAGGATCTGCAACTTTTGCACTTCAGTCTCCTTGAGTATTCTACACTTCTTGGATATTCACAAACTAATTGCCTCACCATAGAAGGTTTTAAAAGTTTGTAAATACATGTATTAGAACCAAAAACCAATACATGCACTTAGTGTAAACAATATTTTATTCAAATTACTGTACATATACAACACAATACAAATTCACAGTAAGATAACCTATTTTACAGTAGCTTGAAAGGGATTCAGAAGAAAGTCTTGCGACTTGCATAATATGTATCCTATTGTTACTGTAAATAAAGTTCTATATAATAAGTGATTTGAAATACATTATTTCCACTATTAAATTTGAAACATGCACTTAAGTTCTTTTTTGACAATACCTATCCGTCATGACTTAAAATTATTCATTACGTAACGTGATATTGCCCTGACTGACTATAATTGCGGGGCATATCCCGTCTACACCATTTTGCGAGAAAAGCGGTCCGCGATTCCTGCTCTTTTGAATTGAACGTCTACCATGGAACTTGACAAATCTGATATAGTTTTTGGTAACAGATTCGGAATTTATTAAAATATATGCGGAAATGTGTCTTTAATCATAGCACAAACAACACATTTGGGCAATGCAGTCATTCTTATATCAAAGATAGCGATGAATGACTGTCGGGAATGCATGTAAGTAAAACCAAAGTTATTCAGGTTAGGTAATCCCGTGATTTTTCTTTTTTTATTTTTTGTTATTATTATTTTATTTTTTTTTTTTTTTTTTTTTTTTTTTTTTTTTGCTTTGATATTTCGCAAAGAAAATGTCAATAAATCTTCTGTTGTTTGTTTGTTTTTTGAATAAAATGTCAGTTTGATGTGCTGCGCGGAAAATGTGAGTAAATCTTTTCTTCTCTGTTTTTTTTTTTTTTTTTTTTTTTTTTTTTCACGGTAATGATACTTTATTATTTCTCTTTCAATATTTATACTCATTGAGCTACGCGTCATTTTCCCGTCCATACCTTCACGATTCTAAAGCCAGTTTTATGGACCCGCGAAGATTTACACTTTGGTCAAGGGCTCTATCACAAAATGTCAACCAGGAAATAGCGAAACTAAAATGATTGCGTCATCTGCACGGATATCAATATTAAATTTTGAAATTTTGAAACAAAGTCCTTGACCAAAGTACGAACCTTTGTGATTCACTCTGCGGAAATATATGGACTGGAAAGTCGTGCCTAGCTCAACGGGTGTAAAAATATGTTAAAAAGAAATAAACCTTGACATAAACCAAGATTCACTCACGGCGTTGCCATTTTCCTTTCTGCGTATCAAAAAATCTCCTCGTGATACCAAAGCCTTGTTATTTTTATAACAGGTGTTGCGATTTAGAGATATGGAATTTAGTCACTTTCTTTTTTGCCAAAGTTAATAATTTAAAGATAAATGCCCCATTATTTCAAATGGTTTACTTTTGAATTGATCTTATCTTTTATCTATTCATTTTATTTATTTCCTTTTATTCTTTTATTATTGCTTGACTTATCCTATTAGTTTCTATTTGTTTTATTTAAGAAATAGATCAGCTCTAGCAGTGAATTGTTGAGTAATAATTCATTGTTTGGAGGACAGTTGTAAAGTAGGTCATATCACGAGCGCGGAGCGCGAGGGATATATCTACTTACAACTGACCGACAAACAGTAAATTATTACTCAACAATTCAATGCAAGAGCTAAACTATTTTGATTCTAACACTCAAAAACGCTGAAAAAGAGTTCGTTTCATTCAAACTCTCCCAACCTTCCTGCCAGCGCGGTCATGCTTCTTAACTGTATATAAGGTAAATGTACGTTTTTATGGCCAATTAAGAAAGAAAAAAGACGTTTCACCGTCTTACGTCTCAAAACGTCACAAGACACGTATGTAATGCCAGTGACGTTAGTAATACACTCACGCGCTCCGAAACAGTGAATTGTTGCAGAATTAAACACGGAAACTTTCCATTGCTTCTATAGGCGCACTGTGTTAGAATTATTTTTAACTATCATAATCACTAGCTTTATACTATTTGTATTATTATCATCGTTCGATTATTTCTTTTAGAACACACCTGGCCCCGAGGTTATAAAACTTTTTCCGTGCTCAACTCAGCTGAGCATGAAATTTTACCTGCTAATAAATAGCAAATTACTGATAAGTACAGTTGTCTTCTTGCTCAGTTTAGCTGAGTTTGAAATTTTCTCTGCTTATAAATATGAAAATGTCAACATGAGTTGGCATTTTCGTATTTATCAGCAGAGAAAATTTCATGCTCAGCTGAGTTGAGCACGAAAAAAGTTTTATAACCCCCTGGGGACCTGGTAAAGACGCAGTTCCATTCCCACCAAGCTCCTGCAAATAGTTGCCAAACTATAAAACTCCTATTCGACTATTTTGAATACATAGCAGATTTGTGCACAGTTTTTCCTTTAAACTCCTGAAAGTGGCAAAACAGAAATTTCGGTTTTGGCCATTTTAAGGAGTTTTATGATAAACACATTTTTTATAAAACTCCAAAAAGTGGCTAAACCGAAATTTCGGTTATGGCCATTTTCAGGAGTTTTATGATAAACACATTTTTTTATAAAACTCCAAAAAGTGGCTAAACCGAAATTTCGGTTTGGCCACTTTCTGGCGTTTTATGGGATTCATCTACTTACTTTTAGAAAGGCTAAAATTAACTACTCGTACTTCAAAATTAATACCTCAAAAAGTTGTATTATAATTTTGTTGCCTACCGGTACAGAAGATTGATTTTTCAATTTTTTCACTGTGGGAATGGAATTGCGCATTAACTGGGAGTGCAGAAAATAGTTCTTGCAGTCCTTTACTTACCTAACAGCGAGAATAAACTATACAAGCATACCAATAAAGTCATAAACATTTTTTCTTCAAAAAATTACATTTCTCCTGATGCTATTGCTTTAGATACTTCAAAACTTGAACTAAATGTTTTCCTAAGTTAAGCAGTGTATTTTTCAAATTTCTCTGAAACCAACCCGGACAATACCTTGCAATTATATATTTTTCATATAATATGACTGAGTGGATAGAAATATATATTGCCCTAATGACACCAAATAAGGGACGGCAGTGCCTACAAACAGAGCGTATCCAGTCTAGGCTGTTTCTAAGGGAACAGTCTGGTCAGGGCGTGCTACTGCTATCTTTCCAGCAGCAAACTGAATCACAGATGGAAAGTATAACAATGTGTAGAAACTGTTACGAAATGGATCTAATCGTCCACTATGTCGTCGAGATTATTTTAATCCTTTCAATCAGTAGAGCTACAGTTTTTAGGGCAACTGTGGTAATAAAACATTTACGGAAATTGTGGCTACGTTATGCATGGGTTGTTTGTGAATACCTCTCGTGGACAGCGTATTGCATGATTTTAAGGTGAATACCTGCACGAGTCTTTTGATTGTGGACAGCGTGTTGCATGATTTTAATGTGAATACCTGCACGAGTCCCATGACTTAAATGTGAGACGCATACTATTTATACACCTATCTTTTATTGAAAAGTTAGACGTGGCTGTTTAATTCTTATACTGAGGATGTTATATTGTTGTGTGCCCAGATTCTGAGTTTAGACCAGAACGGTAAGATTTTATTATATTTATTTTAGAATTGTTTGGCTAAGAATGAAAAATGTGACTTCTGATTGATATGGTATGACTATATGTGTCGACTGATTTGATTTTTGTTGGCAGTGATCAGGCTGCGCATATGTCGACCAATTTTGTTTATACTGACCATGCTGCGCATGGTATTTGTATATTAGGAAGTTTTGTAAATTACGGAAATAGTTTATATCACTGATGTTGGTTGCAATGGTGTGCGTCTATTTGACGTCCAGTGACGTCAGTTGTATTCATGTTATTCATGTGATGTCAGTTGCATTCATGTTATTGCGACGGAAGCACTTTTTATATTAGTTTCACGTATACGTGGCCTATAGAAGTAGATTGATTTGTAATGGAACTAATTTATATACTCGTGACGTCAATTGACGCCATAGCATGCACCGCATTAAGGTTTTTTTTCATAAGTTATAATGGTAACATTTGGTCATCATGCGTTTGATTTGCCTTCATTAGACGGCGTCATATGATATAACATCATTGATGCCATGATGTCAGATCAAACGTTATGATCCCAAATGTGTTAGAAACGCTTATTCAGTTATTATATTCTATGGCAAATGGTATTACGCTTAGTTTAAAGAAATGAATTAATAAATATGCAAGTTAGATTTTGGTCAATCAATTTAATGTAAATAGGTCATTGTTTAGATTATTCATGTTTTATGTGGGGTATGTCATGGTAATGCCTGTTGACGTCAGTATACTTCTTGACAATGTTTGACGTCAGATCCTTCGACGCACATGCGTAGTAGGATCTACGTTTCTTCATTGGCGGAAGTGGTAAGCACACTTTTAGCTTTACATCGTGAGCGCGAGTCGTGTCTAGTGACACGGCTGGCGTGTGCACGTTATGCTCGGCATTCGCCGAGGGCGTTGTATGGTATTTCCAAGACAGGCCCAAGTCTTACGTATTGTTATTATGTAGTTACAATGTATTAAGTGTAAGTTCGTTATTTTTAGGCACATCAAGTCCGGCAGTCAGCTGTTAGGGCTTAGAGCCACGTCTCACCTGGAGATGCGATATACGTCTCCAGGTTAATACCAACCCGGGTAGAGGCAGTTACAACGCCGTTTGTGCATGGTTCCTAAGCAGAGGCGGGAAGCACAAAATGTAGGCGGAAGTGGTTAGCAGTTTTGCCAGATTCTGTGATGAGATCTGAAGGTCACATCAAGTGTGGGACAGTGTTCGTCCACTAAGGTGTTTTAATATATATAGACTGGTCCCTGGTACGATCCAGGGAGCGACCAGTATATAATCGTGCACGTGTTAATAAGAGTTGGTGTTCCTCATGATATATGGACTGGCCCATGACATGATCCAGGGAACGACGAATTGAAGTCTACCAACATAAGGCCTTGTTTTTTTTTCTATGAGCTCAAACTAACGTTTTTTTGTTCTTTGTGTTTTCCTTTAGTTCATGGCGCTGAGCCGAGTACGGTGTTGACGTCAGACGGTAATCTATTTGCGTATTGTACGCAAATCGATTACATATTTGAAACAAACACCTTACTTGGGCCAGCGACATGAACTGATATGTGTTGCATATTATTGTAATTGTGACAGTTGTAAATTGTATTGTTGTATATAAAATTTACATTATATATAAACTTAAAAAAATTCTAACGTTGTTAGAGTTTCCTTGTTAGTGTATTACACTAGTAGATAACCCTTTAACCGGAAGTCACCCTCCGCCGTCCTGGCGACGCATAAGGCTCTGCACCCGTGTCGACCGAGTGTAAAACCTTCTGCGTAACAGAGACCTTAAGATTATTATTACATATATTGCAGTGTCTCAGTGTTTGGAACCATTTTGGTAGAGCACCATTTCTATGCCCTCTGTTTCTGACGCCTTCTACGCAAAACAAAATGATCAGTCCATACAAGGTGACATGTGTCTGATTTTCTGTCCCTTAGCAAAGCTTCAGGGCATACCTTACATCAGTAAAGGCTAGTTAGAATTTTCGACATTTTGATGCTCTGGAACCATACATTGCTCATGCGATCAGGAAATACTATAATCAGTCTGCGCAAAAGCGCAGACTGGTAATAGTCTTCCCTGTTAACATGTACTATACGGCGTTTTTTCTCTTGTCCAGCCCAATTAGCATCCAATGATTTCAATTTCACTGAAAGTAATAATTAGATAAAATTACTTCTTCATATACAATACGCGCATATTAAAAGAATATTCCATATTAAAAAGATCTTAATGGAAGAAATATTGTTTATTTGTTAACTTTTAATGTATCCCTAAAAAATCTGATTTTAATATGAAAATGATAAAAGGATAACGATTTGGCCTAATAAATGCATTTTGTTACAAATTAAAACGCTTTAAATTTTAAGAGGGAAACTTAGGAAGGGCTAAGTCCAGTTGCACGCATTATCTCTCTCGTGTGCATACATTTTTGCCTTCTGTTTTTACTTTGACATAAATTAAATATAGTTTTATAGCAATAGTATTGAAAAACCAACAATAGTAACGTAACTTACATGTATATGTTGACAAACATACCATGATAAATATTTGCCCAAGTCGATGCATTTTCCCTCAGTTTCATCATGTCTTGAAACGTGGTTTGGCTCAATGAAGAAAACAATGTCAACATGATAATGTCATTAAAGTTTTTATAAAGTTCTTGCTGCTTAAAACAGTCAAAAAATAATAGTCTCTGACTTCAATTGCATCTGAAGTTCTTAAGACTAAATGAATGGTATTAAAACGACAAAAATAATATACTACCAATAAAGGACACGACAAGCGTGGGCGTTAGCCCACTTTGATTTAACCTTTTGTAACAATTGAACCTTATAAGTTCTACAGATTCTTGCCTGTTTGCTTGCGCAATCTGGTCTGATTTTTCATTTCTCAAATGTAAAGTCTGTGTAAGCCAGTAACATTTCCTATGTAGAACCTAATACAGACACTCACCTTTATGTCGCTTTTAAGAGGTATGGATACATCCTCCAAGGGAGGTCACTCTAATCTGGAAATAATTGTCACCCTTTTTAGAGGGTGCTAATCTTAAAGAAAAGAATTTGCTCTCCAGAGAGCAAATTCTTTCCTTTTAAGAGTAGCTCAATTTGAGATGGGATGCGCCTACTATCATTACGCCACAGTTGCCTCCCTTGTATAATATGGTGGCTTAACCCCGAAAGCGTATTCATAAACCTTAAAAAAATGAAAGTAGAAATCGCTTGAAGAAGTGTCATAGTAATTGGAGAACAATTCCTTCAAAGATTCATTCGTTTTTAACTTTGAATGAGTAAAAACCAAGATTTTATTGTGATCAAGTTGGAGGTATGCACCGTATTGAAACAAATATTAGGACAAAGGTACGTGCGCCAAGTAAGGTATACAATGTTTGCACTGTTTAATATCCCGCCAACAATTTTGGCCTATCTCAAGAAAAAAAAACTTGCTTAAAGAATAGAATATTTGAAGTAATCGTTTAAGATGCCCCGTGTTTAAGATTTATATGGTCACCACCATGTTTTTCACCATTTTTGAAAGGGAGGCAATTGTGATTTCCTGTTTGCTTCCTCTTCTTAAATAGGTGTTTCTGTTAATGGAAAGAATCTGTTTTTAAGGAAGCAAACTCTTTCCTGTAAGGGTCGACTATACTGAGAAGTGAAGCAAAAATAAAAATGGCAGAGTTGCCTACCCTGAAAGTATAACCGTTCACCTTAGAGAAAATACGGTATTTCAATTCATTATTTATTCTTCGCCTTTTTCTATGTTTAAGATCTTATACAAGACTGTTTTCAAATGTGTTTTGTATCTTTTGATATATCAATAGCGAAAATCACCTTCAAGAATGGACTCATAACATATATACACTATTATCAAAAGGAAAATACAAACCATTATGCATAAGCATAGCCTGTAGAACTAGATCTACAGTGTTCGCAAAATGTTAAACAAGACCTGCCATTGCTCCTGACCCTACCCCCCCCTCCCCCCCCCCCCACCCCCACCCTCCTCCCTCCCCGCTCGCCCCCTCTCCGCCACCCACCTGTTACAGCACAAATGCACTTGTTCTTATTCGAAGCTGAAATAAAATACCATACGCAGAGGCAAAAGAAAATGTACAATTTTCGAGAGCCCATAAGTGTTATTTTCCCAGATTTACACTTACACTTACGAGGGGCATTTCAGAAATAGTGTAAATGAGCCTGAAATTCCTAAGAATGTTGACCAATTTTTGATATTTATGTTTTAATTTTTAGGTTTACATATCACCCAAAGACCTTCACTTAGAAACGTTCAGTCACTGGTATTTTCTTCAAAATATGCCTTGATTATTGTTGCTAGGGTAGGGACACTGAGTATAAATGGACGATATATTTATGTGAAGACAAATTCATATTTTCCTATCTCTGGATACAAACCACTCTCAATTGATACTTGTAATGTCTGTTATACTGAATTGTTTCCAGTATAAAAGTCATTATATCAGCTTCTCTAAAACATAAGAATTCCTTTGCAAGATATGCTAATTATGGAGCAGTGTCCATTTCTTATGACGTCACTTCCTGTGCTAAACTGAAATGTAAAGTAAGCTTTTTAATATTCGGTTTTAAAGTCATTTAAAGTGAAAGTGAATGTTTGATGGCAGCTATAAAACAAAAAATGATTGAAGTTAAATTCGCCATGCTTAAATCTTGTAATCAATGATCTTTTACGGCACCTTATGCTCTTTTGTCAGTGGTCTACCTGAATTTTTACGATGTTATCCCACCCACTCACATATTTCAATGTCAGTATTTCATATGAAATGGCACTTTTTCAAGTCTTTATGTGTGTATTTTGTTTCCATTATGTCCCGTTAACTTTTGACATTAGACAACGTTAAATATATTCAGCTGGTGTCCTTTTATAAGAAGATAATTTCATTTTATTGCTTTGTATTTTATATGAATTGCTGCTACTTTGCAACTTCCTGCGTGGAGATTGCACTTGTATCATCCAGTTTCATGAGTCATATCATGTCAGTCGTAAGAAAACATAGTGACTAATCAATTCAGTAATAAACTGCCTGGCGTTTGTTGAAATTTGATGAGAATTAGTAAAAAAAAACAAAAAAAAAAAAAAACACAATTTGTTGATATAATGCATTTATAATAACTTTGCATTTATATCCGCATGGCAGAGGAAAACGCTCGTTTATTATGTTACTTTCGTAGAATCCTGAAAATATTTCTGTATTACTATCCTTTCGTACATTTGAAAGACAGTATTACGTGTTTCTTCATTAAATTTATCATTTTCTTATCTAGCAAATGGCGAAAGAACGCAAAGGACTGTCAATGAAAATGTGTAGTTTCCAGTATCCACACCCTTGTGACGCATAACCACATGCTGTCATGCATGAGTAACTTAAAGTTCTTTTATTACATACCATTTTCAAGCACTTGAATTTATATTTCTAATGATATATAGAACCACTGCTAAATATTAACCGATAGGACACAGACTGCATTTACATTATTTCTGAAATGCCCCTCGTACCACTGATTTTCCTTAAGGTGGTGATAATCACTGATTTGGGACAAAGACAAAAATCTGCATAAAATACTCAAAATAACACTGATCTTTCCAAAACTTAGCAGATGCCTTCTTTATGTTGTTTCTCATAATTTAGAATCCCAAAATGCAGCATTTGTTAATGTTAAAAAGTGTTTTTATAAGAGAAGATCAAAGGGTAATTTTCTGCGAATAAATCTGAAAAAATAATATCATTATTGAAAATATACTTAGTGCTTAGAGTACCTTGTTGCATAATGGAGAGCGTCCTAGCAATTATTTTTTCAAACTCTTTCACACATTATCAGGCTGAGCAGATGAAAAAAGATGCAGTCTGTGTCCAAATTTTTTTGTCAAAACACACAGGTGAGACAGGTGATACTATTTTAACAAGGTTGAACAATTTCATCTACACACCACTGATCATGTCAGTAATGTATTATTTATATTGTAGGTGTTAACATAGGTATGCTTGCCTACCCTGTATTTAATAAATGCGTCCAGTGTACATTTACTATGTACATGGTTGAACATTTGAGAAAAGGCTACCGTTTTCATTTGGTCTACATTACAATTTGAGAAAGAGTTGGAATAAAATAATTGCTAGGACGCTCTTGGTTATGCAATAATGCACCTTCAGCACCACGTAAATTTTCAATAACCTTATTATTTTTTCAGATTTATTCGCAGAAAATTACCCTTTGGTCTTTCCTTATAAAAACACTTTTTTAAGCAGCATGTACGTCTATTTTGTATTCTAAACTGTAAAGAACAACAAAAATAAGAAGTCTGCTAACTTTCAGGGAGATACGTTACTTTTTTATGGTTTTATGAAGATTTTTACATTTACCATAAATCACCACCTTAGATGAACTTATATCGGGCGACTGTCATCATATGCCAATGTCTCAAACTGAAGGTTGTAATAATCTCATGTAAGTTTTACGTAAAAAGGTAAAACAATGTTTTACATGCCTAATACATTTCTATTTGGTTTAGGCTAGATTTAAAACCACCTATCCGGGAAAGTGCTGATCATTTTGCTGTCTAATTACTTGTATAACTATACTGTTCACAAAAAGTAGGGGATATTAAGTTATTAAAAATCTTATAAATTATAAAAAATACCAAATCCATCTGAAACGGCAAGTATCCATCAGACAAATATTCGATAAGACATTTTGCATTACAATTTGGATGGTATATCCTGTCACGTGACCTGCGTGTCATTCGTTTTAGACGAGGGGTCGACACCCAAATTTCACACGAATCTGGTGTGAAAATAGATTGTTTTCAGATTAAAAAATTTACACAGAAACACTCGTCATGCTTCATTTAACAAACTGAAAATTGGGTTTACACACTCTTTCAACAAAATAATGAGTGCAGGCCATAAACGTCTAAATTTTTCGGTAACTCGATGCACCTGTACGAATTTTGTTTTCTGGTTTTCTTCCCAACATAACAGTTTTGAAGAAGAAAAAAAATCTTTGAGCATACAAATCTTAAAAGTGCATAAAATGGTTAGCTTAGTTGAAGATTTTCAATAAATTTTTGTTCGAATTTACCACATTTTAATCCTGACCCCCCTGTATGAAACAAATTGTATGCAGATCACGTGACAGGATATATCATCTAAATTTTCATGAAAAGTGTCTTAACAGATATTTATCTTATCAATATTTAGCGTTTCATATGGATATCACATTTGTTGTAGATGCTACAATTTTTCATACCTGAATATTCCCTACTTTTTGTGAACCGTATATTTCCCGTTTGCAGTTGTGGGTAGGATGTAAAATTTGATTGTGTGTCAGATCCTGGGTTCGAGGTTATATATCTTGAGAATGATCTCAAACTCAAACTAAAGCACACTGATTGGCTGCTTCCTAATCTCACACTCAAACAAAAGCACACTGATTGGCTGCTTCCGAGCCTGTGCTCGAAAGCAGCCAATCAGTGTGCTTTAGTTTGAGTTTGAGAATGTACTCAAGTTTTATAACCTCGGGGCCTGATCATTGCACTTTTACTCTACTTCCGAGTATTGGTGGCACCCCCTCAGCACTTTTGCATTAGAAGTACTATGAATGAAACAGATTTAAAGCTGAGTAGTACTGACATGCTAAGTGAGTGAGTTTTACGGCACATCAGCACAGAAAAAGCCTATTTCGCGCTAAAAACGCTATAAAGGTACACGTTAAATACGAGTATGCACGAGGTCACAAATGATAGGCGAGATGATAAAACAAGTAGGTAGATGAACATGAGTAGATGTCACAGGGTAAAGGTTAGGTATAAAATACACTTGTACTGCCTTGCGGTACAAGTCGGCTTTTATAGCGACGTGGTAGAGTGCGAGACTTTAGATCGAAAGGTCCCGGGTTCGATCCTCGGCCCGGGCGTGAGATTTTTTAAGAGTCCGTGACAAATGGCGCCCAACGTAAATGACCTACATGTACATAAGAACTCCTTAAGTCTCATTTCCAGTGATTCTTGCACTCCTGAGAATTCGAGGAAGAATTCAATATGGAGGGGGAGAATGTCACAGGGTAAAGGTTAGGTATAAAATACACTTGTACTGCCTTGCGGTACAAGCCGGCTTTTATAGCGACGTGGTAGAGTGTCCGCCTTTAGATCGAAGGGTCCCGGGTTCGATCCTCGGTCTGGGAGTTGAGATTTTTTAAGAGTCCGTGACATGGAAATAAACAAAAATGTTTCCACGTCACATAGAAAGGGCAGAAAGCTATGAATAAATATATGATAAATTTTATATAAAGAGCAAGAAACGCGAAAATAAGAACCTTTATTGCAGCAGAAGTTTGTAGTCAGCTGTTGTTTAACACCAATATAGCTATATATGTATAATTTCTATTTTCTGCAATGGAAACTTCGATTGCAGCTGATTATATGTATTTTATTCAGGCAAATATTACACTTTCATCGAATATTAATATGGCCCACTAAATTTCGAACAGAGGGAAAAGTTTCTGCTAGTAGCTACAATTTGATGCGCAAGAAACCGTTGTTCGTTCAACGAAGCCTTATATTTATGATGTAGAAATGAAGTTTGAAACTATAATTGTGTGTTTATATCTTTCAAATGTAATAAATGTAATAACAGCCATCGAACATGAGAAATGGGACCGAAGTTATACCTTGATTCCAATAATTTTACATTCAGATAATCAAACCGCCAAAAGTAATATTTCAAATAACATGGTCTGCTAATGCAAGAATAATTGTTTGCGAAAGGTGAATTTAAATTCATGTTATCAGACTGAAAATCGTCAAATATTTTTGGAAAGTAAATGTCTCCAATTAATGTTCCACATTTAATTCTGCTGGCTGAAGAAACGAAAATTTTATCATTTATTTTTTTCAAGTAATACCATACGCTACCAAAACTAACGTTTAAATAGAATCGTACCTTTTTAGATAACTAACAAATAAACCTTATACAGTAGAACTTCATTGGCTCGAACAGGCCTGGGACCATGATAATTAGTTCCAGCCAAGGGTAGTTCTAGCCATCCAGGGTTTGTTTCCATATCAAGTGACCTCTAGAGACCAAGAAAAGAGTTCGAGCCAGGCAGGGTGAACGAGCCATCAGGGTTCGAGCCATTTAAGTTCTACTGTATAGGCAAATACCACAAAACAATATATAGCCTGAAATAGACAGGGTTCGGAGCTTAAGAAGTGTTTAAAAGATACAAATAGCAAATACAATATTAACCCTTTCTTGACTAATGGACGTGTCCATCTTTATTATTTGGATTAGTCTATTTCTAATTTTAATGGTCTCTGGTGAATGTTTCAGCTTTTATTATATTCTGCGGCGTCTGAATATGGTCTGCACTGGTTGCTTACATCCCCTAAATGGGCTTCAAGTCTACAAAGAGTTAATATTTGTTAAAAGCGTGGACGAGATTAACACGAGATTCAAGTCTGTTTGTAAAGATACAAATTCAGAGCCAGTATTTCTGCCATTTTAATCTATGCCTCCATTCCCAATCGGAGGTGAATTCTTAAAAGGAAAGAACTCGCTCCAGCAGAAGCAAATTCTTTCCGTTGAGGTGATGCCCTATTTTTGGCTGTAATATCCTGGGAAGCAGACAGGAAGTCAAAGTGGGGTTTTCCCCTTAGATAAACTGGCGAAAACACAGATGAAAATTTATACTCCTTAAATCCGTATTCAAGTTGCTCATTAGCCTGGCTTCCAGGCTAAACGGTTATATTTATTCAAATAGCAGAAGTCTTAACATGGCTTTTATTTTATTCTGATTGTCAAAACCAAAAAATAAAACAAAGGGACTGGGAGCCAGTCTAGTTGCAAATAATGACCCTATGTATTGGAGTCTATGGCAATTTGGCAAACTTCCTAGGGAGTTGATGTCAGGAATTTAATTGTAACAAGGAGCGTTTATTGGCAATTTATATTTGTATTTGTTCTTTGTATCTTTTAGATACTTCTTACAGTGTTCTTACAATTTTATGGTGGCTTCGTGTATAAATTGAAAACAAATTGTTGGTCTGAATGACTTTCTGATCGATTTTGGAGAGTGATCTCTCGTTGTATAAGAACGCCATAAATGTTATATGTATTATGACAGACTATTTCACACCTGGTTAACTACGTTTTAAAGGATGTTACGAAAAGAAAAAAAAGAGCTGTTACGAAACGAAAAAGATTTATAGTTACCAAACAACCTGGTCATCAGGTCGTTTGGTAAGCTATGACTCTTTTTCGTTTTGTAACAGCTCTTTTTTCGTTTCGTAACAGCCCTTGTATATACACAGTTAACCAGGGGTGATAAAAATATTAATAACAGACTGCATGCTTAGTGGTCAACCCAATCACGGGTGGCAACTTTGCTGTCCTCTTTAGTTGCACGCCGATGGGTCGCGTCTCAGAAAATGACGGTTGCGTCCTAGAACCTTTCTACTTGGTTGGTTTGAGAGTTGATAGGGCTTGATAATCTGTCTTTGGTCGGGCTCACCGGTGTTTTTAACTTTTGGACTTCTTTAGGGCGCGTTTACACGACCAAAGTTTCTATGACAAAGTAGGTTTGTCACAGAAAAATTCGCTCGTGTAAATGCCAAAATATGACAATGTTTCTTTGACAAATATATATGATAAAGTTACTTCGATAAATTAAATTTGTCCGTGTAAACGGAGAACTTTGCTAAAGATTATGTAACAAAGAACATTGCTACAAGCGTGCAAAATGTGACAAAGATTTTGTTTCATCGCTGCAGGTAAATTTGGCGAATAATATTTGGTCGTGTGAACACTGCAGCAAATATTTCATTGCCAAAGTTTATGTGACAAAGATTCTATGGCACATTTTCTTTAACAAATAATTTGCTCCGTGTAAACGCAATGTTCATAGTTTCTTTGTTAAAGTTTCTGTGACATAGAAACTTTGCTCGTGTAAACGCGCCCTAAACTCCTGCGTTTCAGTGCTGTTCTTTCTGTTCAGTGCTCGTTTTGTTTCATCTCATTATGGATCTTAATATGTTGGCTGTTGTAATCTATCTATGGGTTAGAGGTCCTTCACGTGTGTGTTTACGAACCACAACAGAGTAAAGGGCGAGGGCTACGCGCGTGTTAAAGTGGTTTTAGCTGCACCTCCGCTGCACTCTACCCCCCCCCCCCACCCCCTGCCCCCGGCACACCACCACCACCACCAATTAAATGATTAATACCAATTCTCTGTAAGCACCAGACTTTTCAAGAAACGCATGGTCGGAAGTTCTTCTTCAAACTTTCTCACTTTGTGTGTAGTCAGACAAAAACAAATAATTGACATCTCATTTTTTCGTTTGCCATCTCGTTGCCATGGTAACCGCGTTTTTCTGTTTTTGCAGAAAAAAATGCCAAAAATTCAGTAGAAATTTGCGTTTTTCGCTCTTGTATATCACGGAGAATAGACAAGGCTTTATCAAAAACTCTTTAAATCTACAAAGTAGAGACTTATGTGATTAACATGAAACACCACAACAACTTAGTTCGAACGTTTTTGTATACCTTCTGGTCCTCAATGGTGGGTGGGGTAACCAGATATCGCAAAACACAGTTTTTAGGCATTTTTAAGCATCACTTTTAAAAAACGCACACTTCTATGACACATTTGCATACTTTAACATAAAAGAGGAGACTTTCAATTTTTGGAAAATGAAAAAAACAGAGTGAGGCAAAGCTGAATTCAGACCGTAACCATGGAAACAAGTCATACCCCATGCAAAAAAGTAAAAACAAAAGCTTACACTAAAACCACACTATTATAATCAAACAAAATGCATTGCAGCTATAAGTACTGGTCCAAATGCCGTAGAAATATTAATTCTATATGATTTGGTGAGAGTTTGACACCTTAAGGGTTGAAAGTGCCATTTATATTTATTTAAAGGGCCAAAAAAGGGGCAAAATATGGTCAAAATTACCATACATGACTCATTGTCTCTAGGAATCAACAAAAAGGCAACATGGGTTACTTTTAAATTTGTTATGAAATAATTAGTTTGACATAAACTGATAGAAAATTTGGCATTAGGGATCCCTACATCTCTAGATATGGAGTCTATAGGGGCCCCAAAAGGGGCAAATTGGAAAATATTCACCCAAAATAATAATCATTCTTCACAGTGGAACACACTACAGGTGCATGTGTCAAGATAAAAGAGGTTGAAAAAACAACAGCCTTATATATACATGTTCCACCAGTAAACTTGCATTCAAGGGGCTGGGAACCCTATTTATAATAATTTTAGGGGCCCGAAAAGGGGAAAAATGGTCAAAATTACCACATATCACTCGTTCTCCTTATCAATCAGCAAAAGACAGCACTGGCTACTTTTAAATTTGATATGACAAATTTAGTTTGACATATACTGATAGAAAATATGGCAAAAAGGAGCCCAACATCCCTAGGTATGGAGATTATAGGGGCCGAAAAGGGGTTAATTTACAAATATACACCCAAAATAATGGTCGTTCTTCTGCACAATAAAGTTCACTACAGCATTTGTTAAGATGAATAAAAATGTTGAAAAAAACCTTATATATGCCACAAGTGAACTTGCAATCAAGCGGCAGGGAGCCCTATCTATAATGATTTAAGGGGCTTAAAAAGGGGCAAAAAATATCAAAATTAGCACATCACTTGATCTCTTTACAAATCAACAAAAGACAATACTGGTCACTTTTAGATTTGTTATGAAATATTAGGTTGACATTTATTGATAGAAAATATGGCAATAGGGAGCCCTGAATCCCTGGGTTTGGAGTACATAGGGGCCCAAAAAGGGGTAAATTTGATATTTACGAAAAACAAAAAAACAAACAACAAATATTGTGGATTTTTAATTTCTTCAAATGGAAACAAAGTACTGCTTTTGCGGTGTTTACACTGGTTGTTAACCCACAAGCTTATTAATATTAAATATGCCATATTCTGGTATTCTATTTTAATTCATGAAAGGGGCCTAGACAGAGGCCAGTTTATCTTGTAACATTGAGTTTCAGGCTTGGTCTGTTAGATATATTCGTTACGTGTTATGTGTATGTCTCAAGGAAGTTTTGATGCAGATACATAGTTTGAAGGATAATGGATGCACATCCATGTTTTTCGGCCATTTTACAGGGGAACAAATTTTGAGACTTCCCGTTTACTTCCCTCGTCTTATTGAACTTCCTGTTTGCCGCCTTTCCATTTGTACGATTCGCTCTTTGAGGTTGAGCTTTGCCCCAAGGAAGACAAATTCTTTCCGTCAGGTGTTGTTTCCCACTGAAAATGGATGCAAGACAGAAAATGGCAGTGTTGCCTCCCCTGCCAGTGTATCTAGTCACTTGAGTTTTCAGTCTTGGTCTGTTCTAATACACTTGTTACATGTTACATGTATGTGTCTGTGTCGTGGAAGTTTTCATGCAGATACAATATTTGAGGATGAAGGGATACACATCCATGTTTTCCAGCAATTTTACAAAGGGGTGCAACTTTTGATATTTCCTGCTCACTTTCCTGGCCTCATGGGCCTTCCTGTTTGCTTCCCTTCCAGTGTGGGCTTTTGCACGTTCAGCTTAGCCTCACGGGGAGCAAATATTTTCCTTCAGAACGAGAACCCAAGGCAAAATTTGATCTACATCCAGCCTGGCCTCCTCTATTAAATAAAGTCATTATTGTTACTACCTCCTTCTCCACTTCCTTCCCCCTCACTCCCCCCCCCCCCCCCAAATGAAAAAGCCGGTTAACAAAGATTTTATAGGCTGCAGTTTTTGGCTTTACTCTCTATTTACGTATTTACGGGGTAACTGTAGTTCAAATTTGGGATACACCTGTTCAATTTATAGATATGTTGAATTTTACGCAGATTTCGAATAATAGATATTGTAAAGGACTTCTTCGATTAAGGCGAGGATTTTCCCCCATTAGACCGGCGCGACAGGTCCGAATTTTCAAAATTATAAAGTGTGCGAATTTTTCTTAGCGGAGCTTCCACAAATATGTAAGCCGTATGAAATCAGATCATTTGTGATTCAGACCCAAAGACATGGGGAGATAATCCAGTCTGACCCTACCTACCCTTAATTCAAGGTTTTCGCATACCTCAATTTTTGAGGTAATAAAAATATTGAATTCAGTCATTCATTCCATACATTTTTGTCATAAATGCATGCTACATACATGCATATCACAATACAAAGCAATGATTTTCTTCTTGTTACGCCTGACTGGCATTTAAACGTGCAAAACTACATTTATACTTCCGGTCAAAGCGGCCAAAAGAGAACGCTTCACTATAACTAAAATACAAGTATTTCCCCCCCCCCCCCCGTGACCCAGCATTTCCTTCATGCAGCAGACTTATGCGATGCAAGTACGCAATACATATGAGTGGGAAGCTGGGTCACGGGGGGGAACGATACTCAATAAGCCAAAGAAGAAGAATGGTCAACAGTAGCACTGTGATCTTAAAGGATTATATTGTGTACCATGACCTTGAAATGAGGTCAAGGTCGCATACATATAGTCAAAACTATCCAGTGTTGTCTGTTATGTAAGTAATGTAAGTCAAAAAAGGGTGAAATGTATACAATAAATCATTATTTCAACGTTCAGTTTGAGGATAATTTACAATTTATTTCAACAATGACGTCGACGTCAACGTATGTTTAACGTACTTTACATAGACACAAACACTTGAAAATTCATTTGTCATGCAAGTTACAAGTCATAGTCATAAATGCAAAGCAAAAGTCAGTGATCCGTATAACTTTTCAATCATGGGGAAAATTCACGCCTTAAGCATAGAAGTCCTTTAGTGTGTATCTGTACTCAAAATTTTCATTTTGGGAGGTAGTTTGTTGGTTTCATGGGCGAAATTTCATTATAAGGCGACACACCAGCAGAAGGGAAAAACTGTTTGCTGCCATTAAACTGACGATTTACCTCCGCAAAGCAGCTGTTGCAGCTATGCACGGCCCACACTGTCTGTTTTCGGTCTGGACGGTCACTTTGTCAGAGCGGAAGAAAGTTCATTATTTATCCACATATCCAAGAGGTAACGGAGATAATTCAAAGATTTTTCATATTTCTCAACGAAAACATATGTTTACACCCCTCATTAGAACCGTCTCAGCGAGACGGATTTAATGAGGGGGCTCTAATGAGGGTCACAATGAAATTTTTTATGGACACATAGGGAACATAATCCCTAAATTATCCCTGTTACCCCCTTCTTATCTGGAGCAGTGTTTAGTTACCCTTAATACGGTGTACATGTAATTACAAAGGCATGTCTTTCTGCCATTTTTTCAAAGGGAGACAAATTTTGTGACTTCCCCTTTGATTCCTTGGACAATAAAATTAGTTAAGGTATTTCAATATGCATAACAATTAATGAAATTCAGAGCTCCAGATAAGGTGGGGTTTTAAGGATAATTCTGAGACATTTGTCTTATTTCTGAATAAACATATGTTACGACCGCTCATTAGAACTGTCCCAGCAAGACAGTTTTAATGAGGGGTCACAGCGTATGTATTTTTTTTGGAAAAATGAGAAAAAATCCCTTAATTATACTTGTTACTGCTTCTTAACAACGTATGCCCCCGGCCAGTGCCACCGCCTAATGAAAGCATACTTTAACACAAAACTACACTGCAAATGATACACATATACAAAATTCAAAGTCCGTCACCTAGACCTTTTGCTGGCAGCACCGTCCATATGATGTAAACTAGTGCCAAGTATCATTGGGCTCCATTCAAGTATATCAGATGTATAACACAAAACTAAACAACAAATGGCTAAGTCCTACCCATGAGCTTAACCCTGCATCTTAGGTGGTCCAGATCAAAAGTAATGCTATAGAGATATCATGAACCAAATATGGAAGAGTTTAGCCAGATCGTTTTTCACACATGATGTACTTATATTCAGGTATGACGATGAAATGTGGGTCGAGATCAGGTTTTCCCTACAAAAAATTATGGTAGGTCTAGATCTTGCAATGACATTTTCAATTCAGTGTCTCCCATTCTAATAGACTTACATATATTTTTACTTTACAAATTACACACCTTTACTTCGACGGCAAGCAACTTTAGCAATTACGAAGTTTGTTCCATTAAGAAAATAGATAATTATTTTTGGTGAAGTTTTTTTTAATTAAGCCTTTTTCGGCCCCATTTAACCCTTCATGAAGATGTTGGGCACCCCATCGCCATCTTGTATATCAGTATCTGTAAAACAAATATTTCCATAACAATTTTAAAAGTAACCAGTGTTCAAGTTTGTTAATTCGTGTAAAGAATTAATGATATGTGGTTACTGGTAATTTTGACTATTTTGCCCCTGTTTGGTACCCTTAAAAAGGAACTGATTTAATTTCTTATCATGTTAACTAGCGGCATATTATATAAGGCTACTCTTTTCTTTGCCTACTGATTCTAACATTACAAATGCTTTAGTGTGCTCCTCTGTGAAAAATGGTCATTATTTTGGGCAAATATTTTCTAATTTTCACCTTTTTGGCCCCCTAAGACTCCAAACCTAGAAGTGTAAGGCATTAATTACTATTTTTTTTTATTAATATGTGTCAAACTTATTTTCATAACAAATTTTAAAGTAACCAGTATTGTCTGTTGTTAGTCTGTGGAAAGAAATATTGATTTATTTAAATTTTGACCATCTTTGCCCCTTTTGCGCCCCTTACATTGATAAGTTTGCCAATGTCATATGTTAGACTGTGCTTAGGCTGCGCTTTTTTCAACCAATTTCATAATGACAAATGCTGCAGTGCGTACCAATAAGAAGAATGATCATTATGTTGGGTGAATATTATTAAATGTACCCTTTTTGGGGCCCCTATAGACTCACGCCTGGAGAAATGGGGCTGCCCATTGCAATGTTTTCTATTACTATATGTCAAACTAATATTTTCTTAACAATTTAAAAAGAACCAATGTTGCATTCTATTTATTCGTAGAGAGATTAAGTGGTATGAGATCATTTTGACCATTTTTTGCCCCTTTTTGGGACCCTTAAATGGGTATAAATTTGGTTTCTCGTCCCTTATTGCAAAGTCATTAGTAACATACATAAGGCTTTATTTTTCCTGCTGATTTTAACATGACAACTGCTGCTGTAGTGTGTTTCTCTGTGAAGAGTGATCATTATTTATGGCAAATATTTTCCATTTTCCCCCTTTTTGGGCCCTTGGAACCCCTTTTAAGCCCTTTGAGACTCCAAACCTAGAGATGTAAGGCACCCATTGCCATGTTTTATATCAGTCTGTGTCAAACTTATATTTTCAAATTTATGACAACACAACTGCTGTAGTGTGTTTCTCTGTGAAGAATGCTCATTATTTATGGCAAATATTTTCCATTTTTTCCATTTTTTGGCCCCTTGGGACTCCTTTTGAGCCCTTTGAGACTCCAAACCTAGATATGTAAAGCACCATTGCCATTTTTATATCAGTTTGTATCAAACTTAGATTCTCAAATTTATGACAACACAACTGCTGTAGTGTGTTTCTCTGTGAAGAATGCTCATTATTTATGGCAAATATTTTCCATTTATTCCATTTTTGGCCCCTTGGGACTCCTTTTAAGCCCTTTGAGACTCCAAACCTAGATATGTAAGGCACCCATTGCCATTTTTTATATCAGTCTGTGTCAAACTTAAATCTTCTTTACAAATCTGAAAGTAAACTGTGTTGTTTTATGTTGATCCTTGGACAGGATTAGTGATTTTTGTTAATTTTAACAATTTGTGTTCCTTTTAGAGCCCCTTAATTCAATATAAAATGGGCTCCTGACAACCCCCCCACCCCCCACCCCCGGTTGCAAATTTACCTGCGCCATATATAAGCCTGCTCTTTCATTGCAACCAATTTCATCATTTTAAATGCTGTAATGTGCTCCATTGTGAAAAATGGAAAATGGGCATTATGTTGGTAAAATATTCTCAAACATACCCCTTTTGGGCCCCTATAGACTTAATCCCTGGAAATTTTGGGCTCTCCATTGTCATGTTTTCTAACCGTATATGTCAAACTAGTATTTTCCTTACAAACATAAAAGTAATATGTGTTGTCTTTTGTTGATTTGAAGTGAGAATGAGTTATACAAGGTAATTTTGACCATTTTTTGCCCCTTCTTGGGCCCCTTTGATGGCTAAAAATAGCCCTCCCGGCCCTTTAGGTGTCAAACTTTCATCAAATGAAGTAGAATATATATTTCTACAACAGAAGGACCACAAGTTATAGCTCCAATGCATTTAATATAGTTGCAAATCTGTGGAAATAGTATGAGCTTCCGTTTTTACTTTCTTGCAAGGGGTATGGCTTGTTCCCATGGTTACGGTCTGAAGTCAGCTTTGCCCTACTCTGTTTTCTTCATTTTCTAAAAACAAAAAACCCTTCTGTTTGATATTAAGTATGCAAATGTGTAACAGAAGTGTGCATTTTTTAAACATGATGATTAAAAATGCCTAAAAAATGTGTTTTGCGATACCTTGTTACCCCACCCACATTTGCAGTATAGTATGTATATCAAAGACATTGGAACAAAGTTGTTTTAATGTTTCACATTAATAACATAAGTCCCTATTTTTAGAATTAAAGAGTTTTTGATGAAACCTAGCCTATTCTAGGAGACATACAAGTGCAGAAAATGTGAATTTCTGTTGAATATTTTGGCAATTTTTTTTTCTGCAAAAACAGAAAAACGCGGTTACCATGGCAACGAGGTGGTCAACGAACAAACGAAGTGCGAATTACTTGTTTTTGTGTGACAACAAAAAAGGGAGAAAGTCTGAAGAAAAACTTCCGACCTTGCGTTTCCGGCCCTCTATACAAAAAGTCTGGTGCTTACAGAGAACTGGTATTAAATACTGACCGTTCCAATGCGTTGCTACAGTTGTGGTACACTATATTATCATCATTGTTTGTCGGCTTTTTATTAGTCTAACATTTTGTACATTATTTAGGATAGCCTTGCTTCTATCTAATGGGGAGAGGTGACCCCTTGGCTTTTCGCTTGACTTGTTTTGCTTTGTGTAACGTCCTAAGTGTTAGGGGATAACTGTATTGAAAATTGTCATTGGAGAGGTATCGTCGGTTTATGGTCGGAAATTTTGTTTTACGGCGACGCGTCAGCGGAGCGGTAAAACGCAATTTGCGACCATAAAAAACGCCGATTTGCATCCCCAATTTTCAATACATTTATCCTCATTCTAATGCACTTGTTCACAGTTTCATCTTTCAAAATGTTCTACATTGAACTCAAAGCAAGAAACTTCACCAACGTACTGTAAACCAGAGATCAGCCAATGAGAAGCAACGTTTCATGATGACGTCGGGTTTGCGACAGTGTATCGCAGGATATACTGTGGCAAATTTTTGACTTTATCCAATCAGACGTCGCGTTACATTCGTAAGTGCATTAAAATTTTCCTTCCCCATTTTTTGTGTTTGGGACAGGATGTGGAATAAGTTTTTCAGTTTCCAGTTCCTGATCATCTCCTTATTTGTTTTTTTTTTCTGTGTCCGGGTTACCTCTCTGGCAAATAAGCGTTCAGTTTCAGGATAAGTTCGAATCCTTGTAAAAATTGATGTTTAATGTTAAATACGTATTTCAGGGCTGGTGCTTTATGTAGAACTGATGTGTGAGCGGTGGTTGTTTTTGTTGGGTTGAACAACTAAGTATCTGATGAACCAAGGCAGAACAAAGGGCGAGGGTTGGTCGACCACAAACCGGTTAAGCCCCCCCCCCCCCCCCCCACACACACACACAAGTACTTTCATTTTTGGCCGCTCCAAGGCGGCAGTTCTTGGTTGTTTTATGTGTTGTTAGCATGCCCGTTGAAAACCAATATGGGAAATGGCTGTCTACATGGCTGCCGCTGGTGATGTTTTTGGTGGTGATTAATTTTGCGTTGTCTCTTTCCCACATGGTGTCTTGGGTTGGATCTGGAATTGAATTGTGTCAGTTCCTGAGAATTTTCCTCCTTACTTTCTTACGTCTACAAACATTTTACAGCTGAGTAGTGTCAGGTGATGTTGACTGTCTTGTACGAGAAGAAAGCCTGCACATTCGCTCAGTCTAATCAGTCTATAATAGAGTTTTTCCGCAATAATGAGGCTACATAAAACCCATTTCCCACGGGGAAAATCTACTCTCTGATTTTTCATAGACGTTTTTCCGCCTTGAGATGGGATGCCTTTTAAATATTATTTTATTCAAATAAGTCAATGCAAAACATAATAACACAAAAATATGTAGCGGGATTAAATATCAATCTTTACAACCCAAGTTATGGGCATCTTCTCCCGAATGGAGGCATTGGTGAGATTCCTCTCGGTAATAGTCAATATGAGCCGCGACACGACGCGACAAAACCAACAAAATGGCATGTGCGCCCAGAGAAGACTCAGATCAGCCTGGGCATCCGCAGCGAAGACTCTGATCAGACTGTGCGGACGCCCAGGCTGGATTGAGTCTTCGCTGGGCGCACATGTCACTTTGTTGGTTTTGTCGTGTCGTGGCTCAATTATATGGAAGCCTCCTTAATCTGCTTCAGCAGCACCATACTAAGAAAACCAAGGGCGTAGCTAGAGGCAATTACATGCTACACACAATCATGATTCATACTCCTTGAGGGAAAATCTAGGTCTTTAGCCCCTAACATATTTCATATCGTCATATCTGTTGGGAGCTGTTTCTGAAATATTGTCTAATTTACACAATTTCAGCATGCAAATACGCATTGAAATTTGGTCAATTTGACAAAATGTAAATCCGCACCAGCGTATTTGCGCAAAGGTAGCTACGCCCTTGCTAACTAGTATCTGTTAAAGGTTTATTCTTTTGCCAGACTGCTTTATTTCCATGTATTGGTCAATAAATAACAAAATAAATTAAATATTATTATGCAATGAAACATCAAACGGTGAGCAGCGAACAGTGCTGTGCTCATTTCCATTTTCTTATCCGTTCTGCTTTTTCACTTTGTGTTGTCGACATGGTCTACTATCGCATTCATGATTCATCTAGAAGTCCAAGCCTGATTCATCTAGAAGTCCAAGCCTCTAGCAGAATTCGGAGTTCCAACTGATAAATCTATTAAAAAGAAAAAGAAGAAATATTAAAGGACACAAAGGAAGTTTGGCTCGCTTTGTTACTTTGCTGTTGTTGTTGTTTCAATTTTGTTGGAATCCAGCATCCATGGAAGATTCGGGGAACAAATTCTTAGGAGGGACCACCTGGCGCCCACTAGTCTGTACATCGCCACTGGGCCGGGCCGCGTAGCGCAGTCAGTAGGGCGCCTGACTTGTAAGCCAGAGGTCCTGGGTTCGATACCAGGTCCGGCCACTTACTTTCATTTCCCCTTCCGCTGATTTAAGAAGGGCAGTTGTCAGTTACTGGTGAAAGTAAGTGCACTAAGTACTGGTTAACCGCTTAGGAGGTATAACCCTCCCAGGAATAGTGTGGTTAGGTTAACTGACTGTGCCGACATGACCATAGGTGTTTACCTTGGACTTTAAACAATAACATAACAACAACATCGCCATTGGTCCGTTCGTTTTCGTCAGACAGTCCTGCTCTTTGGTGCTCTAGGTATAGTTAGATTGCATGCGTTGATAACGGAATACAGCAGCAGGGTACCGGACTTTGTTACTATTCTTTCGTCGTATTCTCATAACGATATTCCCTAAGAGGGGCATTCAGCTGAACTAATCTATAAGATGCAGCTCCTGGCGCGGAGCGGCTTTAGTGTAGTGGATAACACTCCGGACTACCAATCAAGGTGTCAAAGATCGATTCCCCGCTTTTCCGGTCTTTAGGATGAGACTGGTGGAACGTTAAATCCGAGTTCACTCACTCACTCACTCACTCACTCACTCAACTCCATCCATGTCCTCTCTAAAACAGAGAGAAAAGTCAGATTTTGCTTATCTGTGTAATTTGAAATTCGACACGACATGAGAAAACCAACAAACTGGCATGTGCGCCCAGCGAAGATCACACTACGGCAAGCCAAGTGCACAATAAGTCTACAAACATAGGTTTGAAAATTACAAACCTATGTTTGAACTTCTAACCCAGGTTTGAAATTCTCAAACATAGGTTTTTAAAGTTCTAACATAGGATTTTAAAGTTATATTGTAGGTTTTAAAAACAAGACATTCTAAAACCTATGATATAACCTTCTAACCTATGTTCGAAACAAATTATGCTTACTAAGTGCACAATAAGGGTACAAACATAGGTTTGTAAATTACAAACACGGGTACGGGTTTACTCAAACCTATGTTTGAAAATCACTATCATAGGTTTATGGTTTTCTATCATGGGTTTTAAAATCTCTATCACAAGTTTCAGAAAACCTGTGATTGTAAAATTAAAGCCTATGTTTGAACTCAAAACCAATGACTGATATTTATTTACCTGTGTTTGTAGACTAACTTGCACCTGGCATTCATAATTTTGTCCAAACTTATGTTTGAAAGTTTACTCACAATTTTTAAAATGTCAGATTCTGAAACCTATGGTAGAGATTTTAAAACCCATGATAAAAATCACAAACCTATGATAGTGATTTTCAAAGATAGGTTTGAGTAAAAATCCGTGTTTGTAATTTACAAACATATGTTTGAAGACTTATTGTGCACTTAGCAAGCACAATTTGTTTCGAACTAAGGTTAGAGGGTTATATCACTGGTTTTAGAATGTCTTTTTTAAAACCTATGTTGGAACTTTCAAAAGCTATATTAGAGAATTTCAAACCTGGGTTAGAAGTTCAATCATGGGTTTGTAATTTTCAAAACTATGTTTGTAGACTTATTGTGCACTTGGCTTGCCATACAGGGCATCCGCCCTGTGTGATCAGAGTCTTCGCAGTCCGCATTCAGCTAGCTTAGACACCTAGCTACCATGTAAGCGCACAGCAAAGACTGATCAAACAGGGTGGCTGCTCAGGCTGATCTGAGTCTTCGCTGACCGCACATGCCACTTTGTTGGTTGCGTCGTGTCACGGCTCAAATATAATTGGTAAATGGTTTAAATCTTGTTCAACTGAAATGATTCTCATGTGCATGTCTTAAGGTTCCTCTTAACAGTTATATTGCAAAATTTCTAAGTGATTTTTTTACTGTTTTCCAAGTCAAAACCTAGCCATATTGTATACCAGATTAATTGTCATGAAATGCTGATAAATTTGAAGCGGAAAAAGTCTTTTTAAGAAATCACTATTTTGTGAAATTTTACTTTTTTACAGAGTTTTCGGCAAAAATGTTACTTATCTCCCTTCACTCACGATCTGCAAAATAATGATGTAAAAATGTTTATTATGCTTGTGTTTAAGGACTGCCACATGAGAAAAGAACGAAAATAGCCAAATTACAACGAAAATGGATGATTTCCAAAAAAATTCCATAAAAAAAAATTCAAACATCATCCATGTTGGAACTACTTTTTCAGCAATGTAAACCAAAGTATGGTGGCCTGAATGCACCAACAGAAATTGTTATTTTAACTGAAAAGTATTTGAACATGAGTTTATTTATTGATTTTGATACAGCAAGTTCTGAAAGGTTTGTAAACTGAAGTTTAGATATTTTGGAAGGTTGGTTGGTTGCTTTGATGCTTATCATCCACGGTAAACAGCTAAGGTCATGTTGGGATGATCAGTTAACCTAACCACACTATTCCTGGGCAGGCTTAGACCTCCTAAGCGGTTAACCAGTACTAAGTGCACATAGTTTCTCATGTAACTGACAACTGCTCTTCTTGAATCAGCGGAAGGAGAAACAAAAGTATGTGGGCAGACCGGGTTTCGAACCCAGGGCCTCTGACTTACGAGTCAGGTGCTCTACCGATTGCGCTATGCGGCCCAGCGCATATTTTGGAAGGATGACAAGAAACACACATTCATATTTATATTGGAAGCCAAACACATACCAGCAGGCACATTGCCAAACACATACCAGCAGGCACATTGCAAAACACATACCAGCAGGCACATTTACTGGGACGGACCGCAATGGACTGAATTACCGGAACGGACCCGTTTTCCCTATCTTCAGTTGATATTTGTAATATTTTTATTAAATACACATTTATTTCATATTTTAACGTATTCTGTATGCCCTCTAGCGCAAAACCAATTAGAGATATCAGTCAAAATACTCTTTGAGCATTTTGCGCCATGGGTAGGCCTCTTAATACCCCATGCATATGTGTTTCATATTAAAATCATATATTCTTATACAAAAAAATCTGGCTATCTTTCGTCCAAGACTAAGAGAGAATGAAAAACACAAAGATTCCTGAATTTTTATTCCATAGTATCATGACCAACATTTCATCCATAGGAAATATGTAGCTCTATATGTATCAAGTCGGTGGATGAAATCAGGGATTGCTAGTTATGATGACACATGTTAGTCACAGGTAGGGCCTGGAATTAATCTGCGCGTGCATCGAAATATGAATAATATGGTTCCGTTCCGGTCAGATCCAGTAATTAGGCCTGTTCCGGTAAATTTACGGACCACTTTGCATCCTTATGACACTGTACTGACATTGACGCCATGTAATAACGTTGCAGTGACATCATTATGACGTCACATGCTTACTGGGATATAATCGATATATCTGGTAAAATCTTTTCAGTGCTCGTTTTTTTCCAAGCCTTTTATTTTACTTCTTGCCACCATGTGTGCGCTTGATAATCTCAACATTGTCCCGAGTTATTATCTTTGAAATGATATGAAAACTGATAGCTCTTTCGACCAAGACATAGGTATTTTCTCTTTCTACGGTGTCTTCCCTTGCAATTCCAAACTTATGTGAGTTTTTCTTACGACTTGCCATGATAGTACACCCAACTTATTCAATATAAACCAAATAAATGAGCAAAATTATTTCTTCATGTATTTTCAGTGATGGTCTGATTCTCGTTGGCCCTCATATGTGAACAACCAAAAACACATGCACAAACACATTTTATTATTTGTTATTATGTCTTTAGTGGACCACAAAATGGACAACACTTTCCAATGACATTACAAATTTAATGAAAAAAGTGGTTTGAAAAAAATAAAAAATACGACCGCTACGTCATCAAAACAACGTTTGACAGGTCAGCTAGTGAACCTACAAGATGAAGATTTGAACAATCGTACGAGCGATCAATCGTTTTTCACACCTACCAATGTGTAAATAGGTCAGAACTCGGCAAAAACTTGATGTAAACTTCACATATGCCAAGGTCAGCTTCAGCAGCCAAGTTTTTCTAGTTTCTGTTTACGACCGAAGAGCATTTCCGCATAGAAGCAGAAATGCTTGCGCTAAAAAGTAGTTCCAAAATCAATTTGTCATTTCATACAATTACGGATAGAATAATTTTTGTAGACACATTAACTAGTGTTATATGTAATAATAAATCAAAGTAAACCTCTCTCAACAAATAATATGAACATAATATTAATATTTTCAATCAAATTAGTTCGGTTAAATTTTACGCGTAGGAATCTTAGTTAATCGAAGACGAAGCAAATGTAAACAAATACATGTGGACACGATTCTTTCCAAATATGGCACGATACTAAAGCAAGAACGTTTAATCGATTATGGGTTAAAAGATGGCTTTTGTATCGAAGTTTCAAAAAGCGTGTCTTGATAGTTGGCTAAATGTAAGATCTCATCGTAACTTTGTTCGAAAACTGGCATACCATGATTTTCCCAGTTTTCAAATATGGCCGCCTCCAGAAAGCATGAGGGTGGCCAAAAAAAATTCTGGTTTTCCGTATTCGGTCGTTTTTTCACAATCAAAATTGGTAGGAGTCGGTAGTGAGTGGTATAAAATATTTGTGTGCATAGTTGTAACAGACTTTAAACCACTGTCAAAAGAGCTCTAATTTTTTTCCTTTCAAAAGTGAAAATCTTAGAAACCGATTTTTTAACGAAGGTAAATACCGTGTTCTGGTAAATTAAATATTGTGCAAACACCACCAAAGAAATCTTAAGCACTTTTTCTGAGAATATGGATAAAATGAGGATAATCAGGGATATAATTTAGGTATGGGTATGATGCAAACAATGGTCCTATTTTTTTTTCTTGCAACTGTGAAGAGGAACCTTAAAATGACAACTAAATTGCCAGCTTTCTTTAAAACTAAAATCACATAAAATTCATGATTAAC
>OZ022513.1:59916-78239 GCA_963989385.1 Ctena decussata
GTACTACGGATCATGCGCCGCTAGTTGTAACATAACGAAGCGCCAGAAAAAACAAGAGCTGTCGCCTGACAGCATAGCTCGCCTGAATAGGTGCTAGCCCATCACACAGTTGCTATGGTGGTGTGGACTGCTATGTATAAAACTTCAGGCAAGCATGTCCATAATGACAACACATTTATAAACAAAAGCTATCTCACAAATGTCTTAAAATAAAAATAAAAAAATCCACATGAAATTTCAAAGTCCATGAGCTTGAGGTCAAAGAACTAAGGGGTAGGGGGGAGGAGGGCAGGGCTAGGATGTATCAAAGCCTTTAACCGTTATCGAACATCAGTCCAAGTATTAGTATCAACTGAGTCCATTGTGGCACTGTGAAATTATGTCTTCATTAATATAAAACTAATCAAAATCTTTAAGACAAAACTCAAAGTCCATGACCTTGACATCAAGGTCATCCAGTCGGGTAAGTATATAGTGTTTTGTAAAATTTCAAAAAAGTGTCTAACATCAGTTCAAGTGTAAACTAAATCTCTGCCAAGCATTATGAATCAGTACGCAATTAGAAAACTTTAATAAAGACCAAATTTCCTAAGTCCCGGACCTTGACATCAAGGTCACCGAGCAGGGCTGGGGTAGTACTCTGTAAAACTTTGGACTAATATCTAACTACAGTGCAAATATAAAAACAATTCATCTATGGTTTCAGGAGATATGTGTCATTAAAAAACTTTAACCAAAACATCCAATCAATAAAAAGACAATTTTCTAAGTCCATGACCTTGACATCAAGGTCACTGAGGGGGGTGGGGGTAGTACCTTGGAAAACTTTAGACCAATATCTAACTACAGTGCAAGTATCAAAGGAATCCATCCATGGGTTAAGGAGATACTGGGCTTTAGAAAACTTTAACCAAAACATCCAGTCCCAAAAAACTCCCAATTTTCTAAGTCCATGACCTTGCCATCAAGGTCAAGGAGTGGGGTGGGGGTGGTACCATGTTAAACTTTGGACCAATATCCAAGGTTGGGCGGTAAATTCCACCCCCGGTATTTACCGGTGGAATTTACCGGTATTTACCGGTCTGGAAAATACTCCCAAAGTGGAAAATACTGGCAAATACTGGTCGATTGAACTTTTTCACCTTTAAATCTTGCTAAAACCAAAACCAAGTTAACTTAAAATAATATATATTCAAACTAAATGACTTTATGATCTATTAGTTCATTTTTATATTAAATATATAAGTTTATCATCATATAGAAAAAAATGTTTCACAAATTAAGCAGGTTGAAACAGCCAAAATGTGGATTTAAGACAAAAAATTTGACAAATTGAATAGTATCTTGATTCCACTTATTAAACAGCATAAAAATACAGGTGAGAAATTACAGGTAAATTCACCTGTGCACCTGGCTATGTGACTTGTGACACCCAATTTGCTAGACAATGTCCAAATTATTAAAACAACGAGTTTCAAGACAATGTTTATTTAAGGGGGCAGAGTATTGCTTGGGGCAAGGATGGAAACAAGAAATTGTCAGAATGTTTTTTTTGGTTTATACAAAAGTTAGACATTAAGTCATGGTGAAGTACATCGAGGTATGGCTTGAGCTATAGTATGGCTTCAACTATTGAATACATTTATCATGTTTATAGCAGTCAGATAATAATTTGTCATAATTAGTCCTAAAGCTGAACCATCACACATCATAACCAAACTACTATTCACCATAAGCCAAAAGAGCCTATGCTGGTGTTTACTTAGACAACAAGACCAGTGCCAGATGTATTGACTGCAAAACAGTAGTTAGTGCCAAAGCTCCACGACTCTGTGCCCACAGAGAGAAATGTCCGGCTATGAAACAGGCTATTTTTCCCCTAAAACAAAGTTCAAATTTCACTATCTTGATAAATTATTAGATAAATTAGTTGATACAATTGTTAAACTTCAGTCTAAATATTGAGTCAGTTGACCAGTATAACTGAAATACCCCTATGGATTTTGAGTGTAGGTTATTGTATAACTTCCAGGCTGGTCCTTTCAATCAACCAGTATTTGCCGGTATTTACCAGTATTTGCCGGTATTTACCGGTAAATACCGCTGGCATGGAAAATACTCATATTTGCCGGCATTTTGCCAACCTTGCCAATATCTAACTACAGTGCAAGTATCAAAAGAATCCATCCATGGGTTAGGGAGATATAGGTCTTTAAAAAACTTTAACCAAAACATCCAATCCGGACGCTGACGCGGACGCCGACGCCGTGGTAACAACAATAGCTCTTCCTGAACTTTCGTTCAGGCGAGCTAAAAAGAGAGAGACTACAATAACAGTATGAGGACGTACAGTGTCATGATTAAAATGAACCTGACCTAAGGTGTTTTCATCACTTTTTGTCTGTTTCTGTTCCCAGAGAAGCTTGTGAATTTTGTTATTCTCTTTATCAAATTTATTCCCAATTTTGGGATTTTGTCAATAAAATTTTCCCAATTTCGGCTAGGAGCCTTTTCCCACAAACCCTGGATAAAGCCCTGCGTTATATTCCTGTAATAAGGTAGATTCTGGTAATTCTAGTAACCCTGATTATAGTACACTAATGCATTATAATGTAGCCTTTAACATTTTTTATCTCAGGATCAGAATCGGAATGAACCATCTCGAAATTGAATAAATGACCATTACCAGTGTACATTTCACAGGCAGTGCCTTTATTTCATATTAAGTCCATAGAGCCAGAGCTCCAGATAACTTTTTTCAGCAGGGAGTTGCTGAATCCTCACTTTGTGACAAGGGAGTTTTTCTGCAATGACTGGAAGTTTTTTCACTCCCAGTTTTTTTTCAGGGAGTTTTTTTTGTGGTTTGACTGCCATTAGATATTACAATAAAGTCAACTTTTTAAAACCAAGTTCCAGATGCAGCATGTCTGGGGGGTTTTAATACGTTTCTAAACAGTGTCAACACACGAACTCAGCAGGCCAAGAATAATGGGGTTTAGGAGCTCCACTAATGATATCTCCAACGGATCAGATTGCTGGAAAACTTAAAAAGCGACTTCTGAACAGATCTTGACTTGCTTTCTGAGGCTGAGCGGGCAGCCATGTTCTGTTCTGTTCTATCTTAGAGTTCGTCCGCTGACTTGTCGGACCACCACCGTGTGGTGCTGAGGGAGATTCTTCAATGAAATTACCAAAAATATAATATCGAAGACTGTGTCTCAAGCTATTACGTGTAAAATGTAGCAGTCTGTCTATTTGCTGTGTAAATTTAAAGAGTAACTACACTTCAGGAACTGACTGAATCAGATCCCAAACGCTATCCCCAACATCGAAGGGAAAGACTGACAAAGACATCCCAACAAACAATAAATTAGGCCAAAAGAAAAAATACCTGTGTTTCCTATTACATGCCAAATAAAAATAGGGTCGGTAGGTCCTTCACCTTTTTTTTACTGTTTTTTTTTTTAAATCGCCCTATAGTGTACAGAGCGTTTGATTTACAGTGCAAAAGTAGATTAAAGACTCGCATTAGAAAAAAACGCTCCAGGTTCTGTTCTATTAACAAATACCCCATTTGTTAAAGGCTTTCTTTCTTTAAAATGCAACCACTTTCCCAGGGTTCTCACTCGAATTTTAAAAATAGGAGTCCGGGACTCCTCCTTTTCCAAAAATAGGAGTCCCATCAGAAAAGTAGGAGTCCCATCCTGAAAAATTGGAGTCCCATATGTTTTAACATAAAATTTTGCGTATAAATAATCTTATTTATCTAGTAAAAATTGTCTTCTGATATTGTCCCTGAGGGATAAAAAGATGAATCCGGCCTGTACAGGACTGGACCGGGGAAGGGCATTGCTTTGTGATTGGACATCAAATAATTATGTTATAGAAATGTAAAAAGATATGACATTGACAATTATTTGGTAAATCTTCCATTTAAGTCAAAGGTATTCATTTACTTTTCCCTTCAACAGAAGTGCAATATGTAATAGTTACAGTTCAGTACTATTCAGTGATGTCCAGTCCACTGCAACATTGCTTTCAGTAATAATTACAGCCTATCTAACCCCCCCCACCCCCCTTTCGGCACACCTTACCCCACCCGCTGACATCAAACGCAGGAATCCGTTTACATGTATTTTGCCTTTCTTAATTTGAGACACAGACTGACTGTTAATGTCCAAATCGAGTTTTATTTACACTTGAATGAATGCGTACCTGTCGTTAAATCTCCCTTTGTTGATTGAATTATACATTAACTGCGAATATCTGCGCATATCTATATCAATAAGAGTTCCTTTACCGTGTGTTGAAATGTCTGTTTAGAACTCGCGGATTTCCCAAAACTTTATTTATAGATTTGCACTGGTACTCGTTCAGCACGTGGTGCGTGAGATATGGCGGGAAACAGACTAAAAACGGCGGGAAAGAACTTTAAAGTGCACGAACCGAAGATCTAAAATGTCACCGGTTTCCGAGAATTGCAACAACTGGCCTTGCTAAAATATAGTATAATTACCTCTGACGGCCGCTTCTAGCAACTTGAAATTACCGATTGCATTTTCCAAGTTAAAAAAACTGATTTAAGGTGGACGATCCCGGAAGAACTCTGTTTTGCTTGTTTAAAAAACAAACAGAGTTATTGTTCATCATCAAATCAACTGACTGTGGAGTATATACAGTTATAATATACACTTACAATATCTACCGTAAAGATCCTAAGTTTTCGGGCACATAGGTCTGTACAAACAGTGGAAACTGAGATCAGACTGTTCCTTAGGAACCAGAATGATCAAGATCTTCACAGTTTCCATTCCATCTGCGCATTTTTGTCGACATTACTCTGTGGTAGAACCGAATAACAGGAAAATAAATAATAGGGCAAGGACCGGCTGTGCTTGCAGCAGGTGCAGAATTTGGGCAGTCTGTTTTGGGGATATTTTGAACTTAAACATTGTTTTTCTATGAAACGAAACGGTGAAATGTTTGTTTTTTTGTTTTATTCTTTAACATACGATGTAAGTTTTACTAAAATAATATGCATAAGCATGCCCCATCGATAGATGATATTTTTCATGACGTTTTTCATGAAATTCAATTTTCTGGCATTTTTTCAAAGAATGTAAAAATATACTTATTAACAAGAAAACTGCAATTTTTTGTTATCAGTTTGTTTCAAATATCCTATATTACAGATTATATGATTTGCTGAAATGAAAGTGCATTCATGTGCTAGAGATATGAATTTTAATGGAAAATGTGTAAAAAAAGTATGTAGAAATACAAAATATTGTTTTTTAGGAAAACAAAACGGTGAAAATTGTTTTTTTCTTACCCAAATGTTTCATAGCTCTTTGGGTTATTTAGACGGTATAATGGTTTGAATGCCCCGCCAATATTTCTATTCAGTATTCGTCTACCTTAATACACTAATGTAACGCCCATCAAGCACAGCTCACGATCATACTTCAAACGGTCGGGAAATAGAAAACGTGCCTTAGAAAAGGCTCATACTTCGGCAGGCTAGATCTACCTGAAAATCAAAATTTTCTCGTAAAAAATGCTGAGAACTATTTTATGAGACGGCAGTTGCCCCTCTCGGGCTCTCACCCCATTGGCGAGAGTAATATAATATGATTTTAATTTGCTGGCACAGCCACTGTAAAGGCCCTACCTTCTGTCAATTAATGCGATGCGGCACTTCTACGGATGTAATCTGACCAATCATGCGAGGCGGTAGATCTAAGACAAAGATACCGTGTTGACCCAATTTGTAAATATTGATCAAAAGATCGCCGGTTATTAGCGATTAAGAAAGTAATACTGACACGTGCCCTGCTACGGTAGTGGGGATTAAGAAGGTGTGAAATTCCAGGTAAATAACAGGTAGCATTTACGACGATTTTAAATGTGTCAGCAACATGTGTCTACTTCACAACTTGTGAAAACTGACATTTTAGGAGATTTTAAAGGAGTACAGTCGGAAAAATATTGCGTCCGCGGGAATCCTCGGAAGGCAATTATTGGCGTCCGGGACGGAATTTTCGCGTCCTGGGACGCTGAATTCGGCGTCCCCGAGAACCCTGCTTTCCTATCACTAAATTGACAAACTATTTCTCAAACAAATGTTATGTTAATTCCATAAACCCCAAACTGAAGTTCAGCACGCATGTTTCTAGTTACCTCTTTAACATGCAAAACGTCGTGTATATAGTGATAGTATAACAAAAAGTATTTGCATTCTGTAGAAAGAAAGTCTTTAGCAACAGTTACACTTGCAGTTTTTTTTCTATGAAAGTCTTTAGTGCCTGTCTGCAGCAGTGTATTATGTAATCATGTCCAAATTAAACACTTGGAAAGTTGATAAAAATTTTGTCCCAATTATGGAATGGCCCTTGACGAAATGACCACTTCTGACGATCGTTGAAAACTAGTCTGTCAGTAAACTGGATTTGCTTCATAATTCAGGGCTTCCGTTAACGAACGTATGGCCGTATATTTGACCACTTCCATCAATGATCAATTTTGCTCTGTTTTTCATCCGGACTCAGAATTTTGTTGTAAATTTTGCATTATCCTTCACTGTCATGAAATGCTTCGATTGTAGGTAAGTGCAGATGAATGTAGGACATTTCGGCCATGGACGTTTCGGCCACGGACGTTTCGGCCACGGACATTTCGGCCATGGACATTTCATCCACGGACATTTCGGCCATGGACATTTCGGCCAAATCTGAAAAAATGGGGACATGAAAATATGCTACTGTAAACCTTTAACATGACAGATCTATGTTTTTCTGCACACATGACATCAAAATATATGACTGGGCTCAAAATAACTCCAACCATATCTCTTGAAGCCAAAAAATGGGTGCACCACAGATTCATCAGCCATATGTTTGCTTATTAAGATATTATAGGCATCTCATGAATGATAAAGGCCACACTGGCCCGTGGATGGGGATGGCAAATGTGCCAGATTATGCTCAAAATGACGTTAAAAGTGTTTAAGGTCTATAAACCTATCAAAACTCTTAAGCAAATATCATATAAGGCCCTAGTTCAAGTAGTTGAAATAGTTGATCACCGTGTTATTCACCTTTAGATGCTTACAATAACCTTAAAGATGCTGAAGGTCCATAAAACATCAAGAGAACAACAACAAATCATTGGCATTCATTAAGATTTAGCTTTAAGTTACTCATATAATTCCTTATTTAATTATAAAAAGTTATTTATGGATAAAGGCCGAAATGTCCACCCTTGACAATTTCTGTGGCCGAAATGTCCGTGGCCGAACTGTCCTAGGCCGAAACGTCCTAGGCCGAAATGTCCGTGGACGAAATGTCCGAGCACCGTGCAGATATATGTCATCGCTTCGTAATATGGACTGGCTTGCTTGAAATGCTTATTATGAGTGAGAACAAGCAACTCCAAAGTGTAAACACAAAATCATAATGGACTGTTCCACCTTCATCTTCTTTTCGAATGCAGCGGGCTGAAATTGCAACTTTCTTATTTCGCAACCGATCGACTTGAAATTTTACATAGTGGTACAAAATAGACTGACATTTAATAATATTTAGCAATTTAACACATTTTTTGTGGAGTGCCTGTGCAATGGGTGTCTAAAAGAACATCAAGTATATGTTTATCCTCGCTTGAAAGATTTTAAAACTCTCAAAGCTCCCGAATTTATAGCACACACGAATTTACTTTACTCCAACGATATGTAAACTCATTGCTCAGCACAAAATACAGCATCATCTTAACCCTCTATTTGCATCCGATTGATTTCGCATTTTAGAACTCGTTATTTCTACTCCAATATCAAGATTCTACCTTTCAAACTTGCAGATTAAAAGGTGTTTTCTCTGTACACTGCAAACTTTCCACCATCACCACCCGGAAGTGAAAACTTGCGGTGTCTATTGAGACTGTCCGCATGACAGTCGTGCGGAAAAAACTGTGGAGATTAGCCGGATGTCAAACCACTCCAGTAGTTTTCTTGTCCTTTTAGGGACGAGTCATTTATTATCAGGTGGAGTGGCCGGGATCATTTAGGTGGGGGGGGGGTCGGAATTTTTTTCGTGATGTACTGGGGGGGGTGTCAATAAGCCTCGGAGCAGCGGGGGGGGGGGGTTATATATTTTATTAGGCATGTTGGGGGGGGGGGGGTCAGAATTCTTCCATCAGTCTTCGTCTTTAAAAATGTCTCAGCTTCAACCCCCTACCCTCTCCCCGCTGGGGGTCATATATTTTAATATTTTATTAGGCATTTTTGAGGTGTGGGGTCAGAATTCTTCCATCAGTCTTCATCTTTAAGAAATTTCTCAGCTTGTCTGGAGATGACTTTAATACAAGCGTTTCGCTTACCGTCAAATCCTGTACCATGTTATATTGTACTTTTCTTGTAATTATGTAATTTACATTGAATAAATATTGTTAAAACCAAATGTCTCAGCTTCAACACCCCCCACCCCCCACCCTCCCCTAAATATTTTTTTTTCTTTTGAACTCAAAAGACATTTTATGGAGTTGACACACAAAACTTGGGCAGCTTCATATCCAAAACAGATCTTTGCATTGATTTGCTAGAAGAACAGTATGAAAGTGTCTATTATATCATGTCAAGTAGATGATTTTATTCTCAATTGAATTTAATACCTCCGTTTCTCCGTTTGTGATATCAGCTCTCCAGGTGCTTTTTCATCAGCAAAACTACTGTGGCTTCTGGGGGCTGCGCCCCCAAACCCCCGCCCCAGAGGCCCAAATAATGATATTAACAGTTATAATTATTAAAGATTCGACAACAGATTTCTGGATGCCCATAGGCAGAAAAAATGTGTAAGAAATGCAGACAAAGTTTAAACAGACCTATCAGATTAGAATAAGAAAATGTTCTTTGTGTTTTTATACAATTTTTATTGAGGTCAGTCTGACATAAAATAAGTAATATGGGGGTGGGGGGGTGAAGGGTAGCTGGGATGGGGGAATGGGGGGGGGTCATAAAATTTTTGGTCACCATTTCTTACAGTAGACCATAGATGATGACAAGTCCCCACCTTCGGAGCGTCAGAATTCACATATCTCAAGGAGGTTTTACTCTCTCTCTCTCTCTCTCTCTCTCTCTCTCTCTCTCTCTCTCTCTCAGATTTCCAAGAGGAATCCACAACATCATTTATAGCTTTGTTAAGTATTGCTTTCCATTCCTTTTTAGAGGGAGGGGAGGCGATCAAATCATAAACTGATGGTAGACTATAGCGGACCAAAATATCCTTTATATATATGAATCAACATTTTTGGAATTCATTTTTCATTACCAACTGTCTTTTTGCAATTTCATGCTCAATAGATGACTGATCCCTTATCAAATTTATAAACAAATTCAAAGAATTTTTATGGATATTTGCTTCCACTGGAAGAATACCAAGTAATGCCAAACTGACTGAGTTTGGTGTATTTTCTGGCAAACCCTGAATCTGCTTTAAATGTGTCTGGAACCTCTCAAGGCTATCGTAATCTTTTCTCTTAAGTAACTGCACTTCCAACCCATACAGATACCTGGGTACCACAACTGTTGACCATATGTGTCCACTCTGAGCCGCCCTCAAGACACCTCCCCCATGAAACCCCACCCCCATTAGTGAGTATGCTGTTTTCCTCTCCAGGGCCTGTAGGGGTGAACCTAGTTTGGCTGTGTGTATGCAATATGCTGGTGATGGTAACGGATGGTAATATTTAATCGCCCTACACAGTTTACATAAATGTGTAAAAGACCTATGTGTCAGTAGACTTTAACTCAAAAAGATTTATATGTTTTACGTTGCACATACAAGTACTGTATGAATGATTGTCCTTGGACGTATCACCGCTCTCCAACGACGGAGATGAAGATACAAAACAAGAAATAAGCTGGCATTCCAAGATACAATACAGTAAAATACAATACAATGAATACAACACAATACAATCTATACAAAGTAGCAAATGAGAGTTTAAACAGATCAGCCAAAGATACTGCAATAATTACATTCATTCTAGTCAAGTCCATCCATCTCATAGCCTTGCGAGGTAGTTGGAGCATCACAGATGACAGTTGTGCAAGCAAAATCCACCTCTGTCCGCTCTTTAAAATTGTCATACTATCTCTTCTTCTGCCAGTCTCTTTTTCTTTTTTCCTGTCACTATGCCCCAGAGAATCGTCCTTGTTTGCTCAAGAAGACCTTGAGATGTGGCCAACCACTTTCAGTTTTCGTTTCTCGACTATGGTTAGGGTTTGTCATAGTTTCTATTGACCGCTTGGACAGTCACGCGGATAATCTTTTAAAGTTCGATGTACAAATATATATATAATATCTGCAGGAAGGCCTTTCAGCAGACTTATGCTGTTAAACGTGTTGGAAAAAAATGAATTTTGAACCAAGAAAACCAGTTAAAGCTTTTATCATGTCAAATGTTATTTTTTGCCCTTTGATAGAGATTTTCGTTTCAAATACTGAAAAAAAGAAAGAAAAAACTTGAAAAGAACATCACAGATCGAGCTCTTTAATTCATCTTTTAAGATTTTAACTCATGAGCTTTTATTGGAAACACTTGGAACAAGGGACTGAAACGTTGAAATTGTGAATGGTGAATAACTATCGTTCTTATGTAAATTTATATCTAAAGAAAATCTTTTTATAATTCTAAATCGTCTTGATATTCCCAGAACTAGAAGCATAAGGCTAGGTTTGATGTCAACAGCGTTACCTTTCAGGCGATGAAATCTTTGGAATTCATTGCCTGAAGAGGATAGACAAGTTACTGATTTTAACTCTTTTAAAGTTTTTATCAAATGATGGATTTGTGGTAAATGCAAATATTCTATATGCAGGAAACATGCATGTGCCTGTTTGTGAAACATGCATGTGCCTGTTTGTGCTCTTAGTGTTGTTTGTAATTTCAAATTATAGCTCTTTCTTTTTTTTTAGATTTTATTTTTGCTTATTTTGTTAGCCCTATAGTTAATTTATCTTCATTCAATTTCTTTTATATATATATATACATCCAGCTTAAGAATTCATCTACGGGTTTAGGAGATATGTGTCTTGAAAAAAAAACTTTAACCCAAAATATCAAATCAATAAAAAGGCAAATTTCTAAGTCCATGACCTTGACATCAAACTCACTGAGGAGGGGTTTTACCTTGGAAAACTTTGGACCAATATCTAACTACAGTGCAAGTATTGAATGAATCTATCTATCCATGGGTAAAGGAAATATTTGGCTTTATAAAACTTTAACCAAAACATCCAGTCCAAAAAAAACCTTCCAATTTTCTAAGTCCATGACCTTGACATCAATGTCACTGAGTGGGGTGGGGGTGGTACCCTGTTAAACTTTGGACCAATATCTAACTACAGTGCAAGTATCAAAAGAATCCATCCGTGGGTTAGGGAGATACAGGTCTTTAAAAAACTTTAACCAAAACATCCAATCCGGACGCGGACGCGGACGCGGACGCTGACGCCGGCGCCAGGGTGACAACAATAGCTCTTCCTGAACTTTCGTTCAGGCGAGCTGAAAAACGAAGATTAAATATTCATTGACCTTTGATATTATTGGCTAAATTTTGACATACGCGTTATTTGACCAATGAAATCTATTGAAATATGTAACAAAAGTGAAATTATATTCGGCTGCGCCGAGAAAAAAATGTGTTACCGCTGTTTTCAATTTTAAGATAGCTGAATGGCCATCTGTTTGGGCGCCTGAGAGCTGTTTATTCGTTTTACCGCGTTTGTCTTTCGTGAACCTTTGCCATTATATGTATAAATTTCTTTCCCGTTTGGTTTTTGGGGCGAGACGTGAATCTGAGTGTATTATTTCCTGATATTTGCCTATCCTTTCACATAATCTTCAAGTGCGGTGTGTACCTTACAAGTAAAGAAACTAGGCTGAGCGAATAGTCAAGTCATCATGCACAGAGGCATACAGGTTCAAAGAAACAATATACGCCATTCGCGGAAACGCCAAGTATGTCCGCAATTCCAGTCCTTCCTGGAAATAAAGAAAAAAGACAAAAATCAAGCTTCTGCAAATTGTTAGAGAAAAATTGACTTAAATATACTGAACAAAAAAAAAAAAAAGAAAAAAAAAGAAACGTTACATATTTTAAAAAAATCAAATTTTGATTTTCTGCCCCTGCAACTTCAAATGAACTCACGTGAATAAAATACGCATTAGAAATGAAAGAAATCATAATAGAGACTTCTTTGTTCAAGGCTTTGGCATTGGTTAAATTTTGGAATTTGTATGTAGTGTTTCTGATGTTGATGCTACGTTTCCTTTTTGTTCAGTATATATGAAAAACATATTGGTGCACAATATTTGCCTTTAAGTAAAAAGGACTGGCGGATTTATCACAAAACTCCTGAAAGTGGCTAAACCGAAATAAAAATTTCGGTTTGGTCCCTTTCGGGAGTTTTTGTGATAACTCTGCCAGTTCATCGTCTACAACGCACACATTTTGTTCTAACATTTTGCATAAATATGCATATGATATGGGTATTCAAATTTCAAACAGGAATGGAATTGCGCATTTATAAGGCGTAAAAGATGCACAAACAACAAAGTGGATATCAGCCGACGTGCTACTCCACCGATGAACAAAATTAAAGAAAAAATTAAGTAAAGGTTTCCCGTGGTCATAGGGACAATGGGGGATTTGAGACCCATTGTATCTTGGGCTTGGGCACTGCATATTCAGAAAGGCAGCGCCCATTCCTCTCCGTTCGCTGCTTTATCCTTCTCTTATTCAAAAGAGGTACCTATTTACTTACTGCCAAGCCGTCACCGGCTGGCCCTACCCAGAATGATTACAATTTACAACACGTGACGCATTCGACCACGGCGCAGTACTATATTATTAAATACATATATTTGTACAAACCGCAATTGGAAATACGACACAAATAGAGAAATACTTTGATAGGGCTGAGTACATACGTGTTGGGTTTTCCATTTTCTTAGTCACATTTTTTCCAAGCTATTTCTTGCTTCTATGTTTAACCGGGAAAATGGTATCCGGCTTTCATTATTGATTTAAACAAACATAATACAAAGCAGAGAAACGTAATCTCATGAAATCGAAAGTGAAAGTACCTCAGAAGTCAGACAGATGTTACGAAGAAGAAAGAGCACGAAGAAGATGAACCATATTTCTGAATCTGAAGGTATCTATCTATCTATCTATCTATCTATCTATCTATCTATCTATCTATCTATCTATCTATCTGTCTGTCTGTCTGTCTGTCTGTCTGTCTAATAGATTGACCTAACCTATTTTTGACAAGTCTCCCGATATTGAAAACAGGATGAAAAAAGTGAAAGAAAACCATATCAGAGTGTACTAGAACTGTTGAAACCTATTTTCATTTTATTTTACTTTTTTCTCAGTTACCTGCGTTCATGTCATTTAATTGATGCGTCTTTTTCATGTCTACAGAAAACACTATGACTTTTTTTTTATTTATTTCATACTTTGCTTTATCAATAAATAAACCTCAGTAGTCTTGAACTATTAACTTTGTCAAACGCTTTCTTTGAAAGTGAGTATAGGTCTAGCACAAATTCGTGAGTAACGGTACAAGTGAATGTGACTGAACACCTGAGTGTTTATGTGAATGCTTTTCCATATTGTGAATTGGACTGACATAATATACTGATAAGTATGAAAAGTTACCATAATGTTTAAGATCACGATTGGTCTTTGCTTAAAAGTCTAAACGCCTGAGTGTTTTCAACATTCTTCCATCCGCAACCACAGTAGACAGCCTCGAGATTTCTGGCTGTCCATCACGCTCATTTTTGATGGTCAGCCATGACGTTTGCACCTTTCAGTTCACTTCACAACTTCACAAAACGGTTGACGGCTGTTTACACCGTAAAATGTATTTTAGTCACATCAGGGTTACAGTTACAGAAAAAAAACGTATTGGTGTATATTTGATACTTTTTTAAAAGTTGTTTTCTCTGAAAAATGTGTTTTCAGTCAGTATTGCATGGAAATCTTTACAATGAAGTGCATCTGCAATGTTTGTTCTTATGTACTGGCACCCAGTATTGTCACTGACAAGAGTTTTTTTTTTATGATCAGCCATCTCACTTCACCAATTGGCCCTTTAGTGCCATCCAGCGGTAAATAAGTAAATTACTCTATGCCTTCATTTATGAATTCACAAATGGCTGTCCAAAAGTGACAAAAAAGTGGTTCGGGGAAAATTTAGATTGGGTGGTATTCGTCATAATCAGCCTTCCCAGTTCGCACATCTATGAGGCCGTGCTGGCCCCATAGATGTGCGAACTGGGAAGGCTGATTAGGAGGCCTGGGCAGTCTTCAAAGTGATGTTTTCGCAAATGCACAGATCATTTTGACGTATGTGTGTAGCAAACTATGGAAAGCCAGTCCGCCATGAAAATTGTTCATCGAAATTTGGAATAGTAAGCAATGTTTACCGGCCTCTAACTTAAACCGGACAAATTGCTAATTTCAGTTTGTTGATTTCCATTTGCGAAATGCTGCTTGCGAATTGCGAGTAAAATCAAAGTGTCATGCTAACAACAAAAGCTTATAATTATGATGATGATAGTTATAGAAAAAATCTAATTGAGCCAGTCTCAGTGAAAACCGGGCTTAATGACATAAAAATAAAAAAAATAACTAACTGCATCACTGGAAAGTATTACCTTTTCTAAACATTTTCTGAAAATTTGAGATGGTTACCATTATTCATTACTGAGATAAAGACTTTAGAAGCACACAGGTAGTGCAGTTTCTTTATATGACGTTATTAAGGTCATGCAAGTATGTTTTGACGTCAACGTCATTACGTTTGTTAGAACGCGCTTTCTGTGTTTGTTACACAAAATAACTCGGACAAAAAGTGTGTTTGCTCATTTTCCATGTGTATTTCACGGCACACATGACAATTTGCATGATTTAACAATCTTTCTCAAATGATAGGTCTTTGTGATGGTATACCATATGTTTTCAATGCTTTGGGGTACCGTGGAATAAGCGTTGTCATGGTATCATATGCCATTTTTATAACTGGATTTTGTCTGAATTCAAAAGCTTTCTGTTATATCTCAACGCCTAAGGTATTTCCATGGAAATAAAGAGAGGTCAGAAAAATCATTAATTTTGGTGTTTTTCATCCGCTCACAACGTAATTATTACGTAATGTCATTAAGCCCGGTTTTCACAGAGAACGGCTCAATTATGCTAATGAATAATATCCTTTATTAAATGTTACAACACACACACACACACACACACACACACACACACACACACACACACACACAATATGATTGATATTCTTTCTGAAAATTCTGTACAATTTTGCATCAATATGTATATGGCAGGTTGCACTTAGTACTTGTACGTATTTCGCAATAAGCAAATGACCCTGGCTTTCCGTACTTTCAAAAAAGAGTTGTTCTTTCTTGGAAGGCCTTGTCACCAGGTAAGCATATCGGAAGTCACAAAAGTTAAACCCCTGTGTGAAAATGGTAAAAAATAAGAACGAGTATCCATACGCCTCAAAACCACATAGCAGTTATGTAGTAGTGATAGGTATAAGATACACTTGTACTGCCTTGCGGTACAAGCCGGCTTTTATAGCGACGTGGTAGAGTGCGGGGCTGTCACGCAGGCGGCCCGGGTTCAAATCCAGGCCGGAGCTATTTTGGTTTTTTATGAGTCCGTTACAGTTACAAAAGGGAAACTACAACAGGCCCCGAGGTTATAAAACTTAGTACATTCTCAAACTCAGAATAAAACACATTGATTGGCTGCTTCCGAGCAAAATCAAGCACACTGATTGGCTGCGACCGAGCATCTGCTCGGAAGCAGCCAATCAGTGTAATTTATTTTGAGTTTGAGATTATTCTCAAGTTTTATAACCTCGAACCCAGGGCTCTGTTGTAACTTTAATGGGTTTAAAGTCTTTTGCGGGCATGCAATTATATTGGCTGGTATAATATAAAGACATGCTATTACATCATGCATTATAGATAACAAATTCAAGTCTGTTATCTAGAACATGTACAGCAGACGAAGATAACATTGGCTTGCGCATGTCACTCGGGCAAGGCAATAAATAGGTTTTAAAACAGATAATATCGAAGAATGGCGTGCGACCATTTTTTTTTTGCAACACTTTATTAGGCCGCGTTTACACGAGCAAAGTTTCTATGTGACAGAAACTTTAACAAAGAAAGTATGGCAAGCATTTTGTGTTTACACGGAGCAAATTATTTGTTAAAGAAAATGTGCCATAGAATCTTTGTCACCGTGATAAACTTTCGCAATGAAATATTTGCTTCAGTGTTTCACACGACCAAATTTACCTGCAGCAATGAAACAAAATCTTTGTCACATTTTCTACGCTTATAGCAAAGTTCTTTGTTACATAATCTTTAGCAAAGTTCTCCGTTTACACGGACAAATTTAATTTATCTAAGTAACTTTACCATATATATTTGTCAAAGAAACATTGTCATATTTTGGCATTACACGAGCAAATTTTTCTGTGGCAAACCTACTTTGTCATAGAAACTTTGCAGGTGTAAACGCGGCCTTACTTTGTTAGTTACCCTGTTTTGGCAGATATACATTTAACTTTCTTTGCGACTATGGGTGCACCACTTTTCACCAAGAGGTATACTCCTCGCCAAAAGCTAAGCACCATTTTGTTGTTAGTGTAACAAGACGACAAGAAATAACAATGAATCCGTTACAACTTTCCGTAACGGTATGAAGATTAATGAGTTACAGTCGAACCTGTCTTAAGGGGTCACTGTATTAAGGGGTCACCTGTCTTTAGCAGCCACTTTTTGGGGGTCCTTTAGACTAAAACACAGCGCAAATGAACCTGTATTAAAGGGTCACCTGTCTTAAGCAGCAAATTTTTGTGGGTCCCATGGGGTGACCCCTTAATACAGGTTTGACTGTATATTCAATAATTCAATACAAATGCTTGACCATTATAGCAACACCAAGTTTAAATTGATTTTTAGTAAGCACTGCACAAAGCGTGAAAGCGCGCACAGAAGTGAATGGCAAGAATACACACATTTTGACAGCAAATTATGTTTCGTTTTAATATTTATGCAAAAGAAGCAGCAACCCCATATCCGCCAAAAACTTTTGGTGTTACAAAACGGTAAAGTAATGTAACAGAAAATTCTAATGCACATTCGCGACCGGTCTGATTGGATACTAACGTCAATAATTTTCGACAGTATATTTTGCGATATCTTGTCGGAAACCCGAAGTGATGACGTAACGTCGTTTCTCATTCGCTAACGTCTGAAAGCACTTGTTCTGGGTTCACATTATTACGCGTTGAAGGATGAAAATGTGACAACTATATTCAAAATTGTCATTTGGGGAGGTAAATCGTCGGTTTTATAATTGCAAATTGCGTTTTACGGCTCCACTGACGCGTCGCCATAAAACGTTGACGTCCATAAAACCGACGATTTACCTCCTCAAAAGAGATATCTTCTAAGTAACTAACAGTCCATTACAACGATTTTTATTCTTCCCGAACTGTGCATTTTTGGACAGTTACGTTCGAGTTCGCTTTATGCAGTTGTTACTCAAAATTAAATCAGACTTGATGTTTATACCATGTTAAGAGTTTGGTGCTGATGACAAAATGCATTTGCTTCCATAGATAGTTAGTTTGGTTGTTATCATCTACATTAACCTTGTTATATTTACTTTTACATTGTGCTAAACTTTGGCGAAGTAATAGGTTCTTTTAATTGCAGGTGAAGTTTCTAGTCTAGGAAAGGCACCTTGCTATCTAATAAATGTTCACAAAATCAAAATCAAGCTCTTGAAGTTTTTCTTATTCGAAAATAATAACAACAAAAAAATCCAAGTAATAAAGTTGCTGTCTATGCTATTATATATGGCAATACATTCAAACTGCTGATATCTCAAAGTAAATATTCTGGTCCCAGAAAATTTACTTTGAGATACCAGTAGTTTGAGATAACAAAAGTTGAAAATAACGTACAGAAAAAGAAAATTCATTCAAACTATATTCTTTGAGATAAGAGGGTAATTTGAAACATTAGACTAATTGTAATTGTTTTTACTTTTATAGATAAAGGTGATTGTATCTACTACTGAATTCAGTGGGAAGTCGATACTGACTAACGACTATTCAGAGTTATAGGTAATACAATTTTCAGAGCCACACCCACAGTGCCACTCCAAAGTCATCTAATAGTGTCTAACTGACCAATGCAACGACTGCTTAGCA
>OZ022513.1:78439-93439 GCA_963989385.1 Ctena decussata
TTCTGACAGCTTTCTGACACGAAGTATTCATAGAGTTATGATGGTGCATCTTTTTATATTCATTCATCTTTGAAAAGCACTGTTCTAAGACAATTCCTCATCAAAGGCTGGACTAACCATTCCTCAGGTAAGCAAATGATTAAGGATGTTTAGTCTTCTAAAGAGACTGATTAATTGCAATCGAAGTGCATGCTGATCAGAGTTTTTTGGTACTTAGTCTAATTCATAAACGTATTTGCTATTTTTACTCGAAACATGCATCATCTCCCTTGTTAAATAGTCTCCCCTGAAAAAAGAAGTTCGGTAACACTTACTAAAAATAGCAACCATTCCCTACGCCAGGGTCTGTGAAAAGGCTAACCCTAGCCAAACTACACCCAAATATCCTTCCGAGGACTTGGACTCAGCCGAAAATACCTATTCCCTAACCCTAACCCTAACCCTAACCCTAACCCTAACCCTAACCCTAGCCAAACTACACCCAAATATCCTTCCGAGGACTTGGACTCAGCCGAAAATACCTATTCCCTAACCCAACACCCTAACACCTATAACACCCAACACCCTAACCCTAACCCTAACCCCTAACCCTAACCCTAACCCTGACCCTAACACCCAACAGCCTAACATCTATAACACCTAACACCCTAACACCTATAACACCCAACACCCTAACACCCAACACCCTAACACCTATAACAACCAACACCCTAACCCTAACCCTAACCCCTAACCCTAACCCTAACACCCAACAGCCTAACATCTATAACACCTAAACCCCTAACACCTATAACACCCAACACCCTAACACCCAACACCCTAACACCTATAACACCCAACACCCTAACCCTAACCCCTAACCCCTAACCCTAACCCTAACCCTAACACCCAACAGCCTAACATCTATAACACCTAACACCCTAACACCTATAACACCCAACACCCTAACACCCAACACACTAACACCTATAACACCCTACACCCTAACCCTAACCCTAACTCCTGGTCTTTGCTTAACAAAAACAATATTCCACTTTACAACATATGTACATGACCTTAGATTGTTGCTGTCGGAAGGTTTTCTGACAGCTTTCTGACAGGAAGTATTAATAGTTTTGATACTGCATTTTTTTTATATTCATTCATCTTTGAAAAACACTGTTCTAAGACAATTCCTCATCAGAGGCTGCACTAACCATTCCTCAGGTAAGAAAATAATTCAAGATGTTTAGTCTTCTAAAGAGACTGATTAATTGCTCTGGAAGTGCATGCTGATCAGAGTTTCTTGGTATTTAGTCTAATGCATAAACGTATTTACTACGTTTACTGGAAACATGCATCATCTCCCTTGTTAAATAGTCTCCCCTGATAAAAGAAGTTCGGTAACACTAACTAAAAATAGACACCATTCCCTACGCCAGGGTCTGTGAAAAGGCTAACCCTAGCCAAATTACACCCAAATATCCTTCCGATGTCTTTGTCTCAGCCGAAAATACCTATTCCCTAACCCTAACCCTAACCCTAACCCTAACCCTAACCCTAACCCTAACCCTAACCCTAACCCTAACCCTAACCCTAACCCTAACCCTAACCCTTAACCCTAACCCTAACCCTAACCCTAACCCTAACCCTAACCCTAACCCTAACCCTAACCCTAACCCTAACCCTAACCCTAACCCTAACCCTAACCCTAACCCTAACCCTAACCCTAACCCTAACCCTAACCCTAACCCTAACCCTAACACCTATAACACCCAACACCCTAACACCCAACACACTAACACCTATAACACCCTACACCCTAACCCTAACCCTAACTCCTGGTCTTTGCTTAACAAAAACAATATTCCACTTTACAACATATGTACATGACCTTAGATTGTTGCTGTCGGAAGGTTTTCTGACAGCTTTCTGACAGGAAGTATTAATAGTTTTGATACTGCATTTTTTTTATATTCATTCATCTTTGAAAAACACTGTTCTAAGACAATTCCTCATCAGAGGCTGCACTAACCATTCCTCAGGTAAGAAAATAATTCAAGATGTTTAGTCTTCTAAAGAGACTGATTAATTGCTCTGGAAGTGCATGCTGATCAGAGTTTCTTGGTATTTAGTCTAATGCATAAACGTATTTACTACGTTTACTGGAAACATGCATCATCTCCCTTGTTAAATAGTCTCCCCTGATAAAAGAAGTTCGGTAACACTAACTAAAAATAGACACCATTCCCTACGCCAGGGTCTGTGAAAAGGCTAACCCTAGCCAAATTACACCCAAATATCCTTCCGATGTCTTTGTCTCAGCCGAAAATACCTATTCCCTAACCCTAACCCTAACCCTAACCCTAACCCTAACCCTAACCCTAACCCTAACCCTAACCCTAACCCTAACCCTAACCCTAACCCTAACCCTAACCCTAACCCTAACCCTAACCCTAACCCTAACCCCTAACCCCTAACCCTAACCCTAACCCTAACCCTAACCCTAACCCTAACCCTAACCCTAACCCTAACCCTAACCCTAACCCTAACCCTAACCCTAACCCTAACCCTAACCCTAACCCTAACCCTAACCCTAACCCTAACCCTAACCCTAACCCTAACCCTAACCCTAACCCTAACCCTAACCCTAACCCTAACCCTAACCCTAACCCTAACCCTAACCCTAACCCTAACCCTAACCCTAACCCTAACCCTAACCCTAACCCTAACCCTAACCCTAACCCTAACCCTAACCCTAACCCTAACCCTAACCCCTAACCCTAACCCTAACCCTAACCCTAACCCTAACCCTAACCCTAACCCTAACCCTAACCCTAACCCTAACCCTAACCCTAACCCTAACCCTAACCCTAACCCTAACCCTAACCCTAACCCTAACCCTAACCCTAACCCTAACCCTAACCCTAACCCTAACCCTAACCCTAACCCTAACCCTAACCCTAACCCTAACCCTAACCCTAACCCTAACCCTAACCCTAACCCTAACCCTAACCCTAACCCTAACCCTAACCCTAACCCTAACCCTAACCCTAACCCTAACCCTAACCCTAACCCTAACCCTAACCCTAACCCTAACCCTAACCCTAACCCTAACCCTAACCCTAACCCTAACCCTAACCCTAACCCCTAACCCTAACCCTAACCCTAACCCTAACCCTAACCCTAACCCTAACCCTAACCCTAACCCTAACCCTAACCCTAACCCTAACCCTAACCCTAACCCTAACCCTAACCCTAACCCTAACCCTAACCCTAACCCTAACCCTAACCCTAACCCTAACCCTAACCCTAACCCTAACCCTAACCCTAACCCTAACCCTAACCCTAACCCTAACCCTAACCCTAACCCTAACCCTAACCCTAACCCTAACCCTAACCCCTAACCCCTAACCCTAACCCTAACCCTAACCCTAACCCTAACCCTAACCCTAACCCTAACCCTAACCCTAACCCTAACCCTAACCCTAACCCTAACCCTAACCCTAACCCTAACCCTAACCCTAACCCTAACCCTAACCCTAACCCTAACCCTAACCCTAACCCTAACCCTAACCCTAACCCTAACCCTAACCCTAACCCTAACCCTAACCCTAACCCTAACCCTAACCCTAACCCTAACCCTAACCCTAACCCTAACCCTAACCCTAACCCTAACCCTAACCCTAACCCTAACCCTAACCCTAACCCTAACCCTAACCCTAACCCTAACCCTAACCCTAAAGCGCCACTCGATTGTATCCTAACCCTAACCCTAACCCTAACCCTAACCCTAACCCTAACCCTAACCCTAACCCTAACCCTAACCCTAACCCTAACCCTAACCCTAACCCTAACCCTAACCCTAACCCTAACCCTAACCCTAACCCTAACCCTAACCCTAACCCCTACCCCTAACCCTAACCCTAACCCTAACCCTAACCCTAACCCTAACCCTAACCCTAACCCTAACCCTAACCCTAACCCTAACCCTAACCCTAACCCTAACCCTAACCCTTACCCTTACCCTTACCCTTACCCTAACCCTAACACCCAACAGCCTAACATCTATAACACCTAACACCCTAACACCTATAACACCCAACACCCTAACACCCAATACCCTAACACCTATAACACCCAACACCCTAACCCTAACCCTAACTCCTGGTCTTTGCTTAACAAAAACAATATTCCACTTTACAACATATGTACATGACCTTAGATTGTTGCTGTCGGAAGGTTTTCTGACAGCTTTCTGACAGGAAGTATTAATAGTTTTGATACTGCATTTTTCTTATATTCATTCATCTTTGAAAAACACTGTTCTAAGACAATTCCTCATCAGAGGCTGCACTAACCATTCCTCAGGTAAGAAAATGATTCAAGATGTTTAGTCTTCTAAAGAGACTGATTAATTGCTCTGGAAGTGCATGCTGATCAGAGTTTCTTGGTATTTAGTCTAATGCTTAAACGTATTTACTACGTTTACTGGAAACATGCATCATCTCCCTTATTAAATAGTTTCCTCTGATAAAAGAAGTTCGGTAACACTAACTAAAAATAGACACCATTCCCTACGCCAGGGTCTGTGAAAAGGCTAACCCTAGCCAAATTACACCCAAATATCCTTCCGATGTCTTTGTCTCAGCCGAAAATATCTATTCCCTAACCCTAACCCTAACCCTAACCCTAACCCTAACCCTAACCCTAACCCTAACCCACAACCCAAACCGTAATTGATAGGGCAAGACTGTAAGGTTATATTTATACATTTTCTGCAATGGGTCAACGCGAGAGTGACATAAAAATAGATCACGTAATTTTGAACCAATCAGAGACCACTCCGTGTTATGACGTATAAGCTGTGGGTGGAGCTCCGCATCTCTCATTCCGCATTTTATTTCTGTCATTTGCTTAAGAAACATGAATACGCCAAGGAATATTATTCTTGTACCAGTGGTCAATTTTTCAGCCCTGTAGAAGGTACTACATAATAATTGGCTACTTTGATTTGTTTTTGAGCCTTTGATTCATCTTGATTAGGACTCGGTTATCGACTGGGTCCGACCCCTTGTCATGTCTACCGACCTCATCGCGGTGCAAGGGTGAACATAGTTTAACTTAACTATGGCCAACGGGTAGACTATTTTCTAACATACACCCTAACTAACCCTAACCTTAGTTCCGATTGCACCGACACCTGCTCTTTCCTCAACAAAAAAACATATTCCACTTTACTACATATGTACACGACCCTAGATTGTTGCTGTCGGAAAATTGTCAGAAGTTTTCTGACAGCTTTCTGACACGAAGTATTCATAGAGTTATGATGGTTCATTTTTTTATATTCATTCATCTTTGAAAAGCACTGTTCTAAGACAATTCCTCATCAAAGGCTGGACTAACCATTCCTCAGGTAAGTAAATGATTCAGGATGTTTAGTCCTCTAAAGAGACTGATTAATTGCTATCGAAGTGCATGCTGATCAGAGTTTTTTGGTACTTAGTCTAATTCATAAACGTATTTGCTATTTTTACTCGAAACATGCATCATCTCCCTTGTTAAATAGTCTCCCCTGAAAAAAGAAGTTCGGTAACACTTACTAAAAAATAGCAACCATTCCCTACGCCAGGGTCTGTGAAAAGGCTAACCCTAGCCAAACTACACCCAAATATCCTTCCGAGGACTTGGACTCAGCCGAAAATACCTATTCCCTAACCCTAACCCTAACCCTAACCCTAACCCTAACCCTAACCCTAACCCTTACTCTAACCCTAACCCTAACACCCAACAGCCTAACATCTATAACACCTAACACCCTAACACCTATAACACCCAACACCCTAACACCCAACACCCTAACACCTATAACACCCAACACCCTAACCTAACCCTAACCCTAACCCCTAACCCTTACCCTTACCCTAACCCAAACCCTAACCCTAACACCCAACAGCCTAACATCTATAACACCTAACACCCTAACACCTATAACACCCAACACCCTAACACCCAACACCCTAACACCTATAACACCCAACACCCTAACCCTAACCCTAACTCCTGGTCTTTGCTTAACAAAAACAATATTCCACTTTACAACATATGTACATGACCTTAGATTGTTGCTGTCGGAAGGTTTTCTGACAGCTTTCTGACAGGAAGTATTAATAGTTTTGATACTGCATTTTTTTCATATTCATTCATCTTTGAAAAACACTGTTCTAAGACAATTCCTCATCAGAGGCTGCACTAACCATTCCTCAGGTAAGAAAATGATTCAAGATGTTTAGTCTTCTAAAGAGACTGATTAATTGCTCTGGAAGTGCATGCTGATCAGAGTTTCTTGGTATTTAGTCTAATGCATAAACGTATTTACTACGTTTACTGGAAACATGCATCATCTCCCTTGTTAAATAGTCTCCCCTGATAAAAGAAGTTCGGTAACAATAACTAAAAATAGACACCATTCCCTACGCCAGGGTCTGTGAAAAGGCTAACCCTAGCCAAATTACACCCAAATATCCTTCCGATGTCTTTGTCTCAGCCGAAAATACCTATTCCCTAACCCTAACCCTAACCCTAACCCTAACCCTAACCCTAAACCCTAAACCCTAAACCCTAACCCTAACCCTAACCCTAACCCTAACCCTAACCCTAACCCTAACCCTAACCCCTAACCCTAACCCTAACCCTAACCCTAACCCTAACCCTAACCCTAACCCCTAACCCTAACCCCTAACCCTAACCCTAACCCTAACCCTAACCCTAACCCTAACCCTAACCCTAACCCTAACCCTAACCCTAACCCTAACCTAACCCTAACCCTAACCCTAACCCTAACCCTAACCCTAACCCTAACCCTAACCCTAACCCTTAACCCTAACCCTAACCCTAACCCTAACCCTAACCCTAACCCTTAACCCTAACCCTAACCCTAACCCTAACCCTAACCCTAACCCCTAACCCCTAACCCCTAACCCTAACCCTAACCCTAACCCTAACCCTAACCCTAACCCTAACCCCTAACCCTAACCCTAACCCTAACCCTAACCCTCCTATAAGACCCCGGAAGAATCTTCCCTGGTATTCGGGCAATCGTGTGCCCTGGTGTCAGGGCCCGCGTGTATGGGGACAGGACCGCATGCATCCCTGGGGTTAGGGGTGCGTGAGCGGGCACTGGACGGGCATGCGTCTCCGAGAACTTCCCCTCTGATTACGCGGGGTAGCGTGAGCGGAGACACTCTGCATGCGACCCCGGGAGAATCTTCCCTGGTGTTCCTCTGATTAAGCGGGGTAGCGTGTGCGGAAACACTTTGGATGCGACCCCATGAAATCATCCCTGGGGTTAGGGGTGCGTGAGCGGGCACTGGACGGGCATGCGTCTCCGAGAACTTCCCCTCGGATTACGCGGGGTAGCGTGTGCGGAGACACTCTGCATGCGACCCCGGGAGAATCTTCCCTGGTGCTCCTCTGATTAAGCGGGGTAGCGTGTGCGGAGACACTTTGCATGCGACCCCATGAGAATCATCCCTGGTGTTAGGGGGTGCGTGTGCAGGCACTGGACCGGCATGCCTCCCCGAGAACGTCACCTACTGTCATTCTTTTGTGCTACTTATTGACATTTTCTGCTTAACAGATGCATGATTATCTAACACTCAGACCAAAATAGTATACCAGATTGCTAAAAAGAGGTAAAATCTCAAATAGCATCCATGTACACAACGTATTGCATATGATACATTCAACATTTCGAAATGTGTGAATAACTTCTAAAGTACAAGCCCTACAAATCTAATTTTGAGCTCTCTAGTAAGTGAATTTTGACAAAGAATCCAAAGCTGTAAAAAAAATTTTTTTTGGGGGGGGGGCTACACATACACTTTGTTCTCTATTATATATATAATGTGCATTATTGAGTGTCTCCGCACACGGGTATGGTCGGGTGGTGCGATGGTGCTGTGTGTAACTTCCAGTGCCGGGGCGTCCTACTGATTTGGAACATTGTAGGGCCTACCGTGCCTGCAGTAGGTGCGGGTTGAAATGTACATTATTGAGAGTCTCCGCACACGGGGATGGTCGGGTGGTGCGATGGTGCTGTGTGTAACTTCCAGTGCCGGGGCGTCCTACTGATTTGGAATATTGTAGGGCCTACTGTGCCTGCAGTAGGTGCAGGTGGGGGTTGTTTGGACATTTTTTCTCTCATTTCTGCTCTTTCTCCCTCTCTGGGAGACGGCCCGATATAGACTGAAATACTGACTCAAAGGGCCGTTAAACGCAAAACAATCAATCAAGTCTCCGCACACGCTACCCCTGTAAATCTGGGTGACGTTCTCGGGGAAACATGCCGGTCCAGTGCCCGCACACGCAACCCCCAACACCAGGGAAGATTCTCCCGGGGTTGCATGCAGAGTGTCGCCGCACACGCTACCCCTGTAAATCAGAGGGGACGCATGCAGGTCCAGTGCCCCCACACGCAACCACTAACACCGGGGGAAGATTCTCGCGGGGTAGCATGCAGAGTGTTTCCGCACACGCTACCCCTGTAAATTAGAGGGGAGGCATGCAGGTCCAGTGCCCGCACACGCAACCACTAACACCGGGGGAAGATTCTTGCGGGATAGCATGCAGAGTGATCTCCGCACACTCTAAATCAGAGGGGACGTTCGCGGGGATGCATGCAGGTCCTGTCCTCGTACACGCGGGCCCTGACACCAGGGCACACGATTGCCAGAACACCAGGGAAGATTCTCCCGGGGCCGCCTGCAGTGTGTGTCCGCACACACTACCCCTGTTAATCAGAAGGGGAAGATCTCGGGGTCGCAGCGTACACGCAACCAAAAACACCAGGGAAGATTCTCCCGGGGTCGCATGCACAGTGTCTCCGCCTGCAAAATCCATTCCAGTCCACTCCTTGATATTGTCTTCCCACCTTTTCTTCTGTCTACCTCTTCTTCTTTTTCCTTTCACTGTGCCCTGAAGAATTGTCTTTGCTAAACCAGAAGACCTGGAGACATGGCCAAACCACCTCAGGGTCAGGTCAGGCATAACCTGCTACTGGTACCATGTAAACCAGTACTACCTGTTGCATGTGGGCAGATGGGGCTCATCAACCTGGGAAGGTGTCCTGTCTAAGAGTTACTAGTCTCTAAATAAAACTAGAAGGGGTAGGTGGAGCTCTTAGCCTTGGCAGGCAGTCCACCTGGGAGTTCATTTCTAGGTCTCTAGACAAAACCTATGAACAAAACCTGTGAACACAGCACCATTGGGCGGAAGTCTTCCTAGAAGAAGTCAACGGCCAGAGTGGAACTTCAATCTAAATCAAGTGGTAGCAGCCAGACCCGAGCGAGCCCTGCTCAGCTTGGTGGAACAGCTAGATTAAGGGAGTCACTGATAGGTAGGGACAGACCCGATCACTTTGACTCTTTGAATCTGGTTGTCTATATTATAGGCAGTGGACAAGTCAGTGACTTGATGGGAGGAATAAGACGCTCCCGCCTCCAGGGGTGGGTGGGTGGTGCGATGGTGCTGCGTGTAACTTCCAGTGCCGGGGCGTCGTACTGATTTGAATAATAGTAGGGCAAAAGACCTACTGTGCTGGCAGTAGGTGCGGGTCGCTTTATTTGGACATAAGGAAAACATTGTTTTTTTGTTTGATTCTTAGGAGTTCTTCTGTATATATATATATATATTATATCAGATTGAAGCTCTTTTTGCAGGCTTTAATCTGATACCAACTTTTCTATTATAAACCCACTACTGAGTGAGTACGGCTCAATAGCGCATTTTTATTTCTGTGCTGGCAGTAGGTGCAGGTCGCTTTATTTGGACATTTTAACTCTTGTCCATCATTTCTCTATTATATGTCGAAGAAGCATCGCCTCTCTGCCGCGGACGTGATGGCACTAGTTGCTAGACATATGTTTTTGGTAAAACCTCTCAAATCATCTGGGAGGTACGAGCTATGTTGCTGTTGACAAAAATTTTGGGGATTCAGTGTCAGTACCCTCTTAGATTTCTAACAGAGCGGACGTGTTTTCCAGTCGCTCTCGGATTTAAAATAATTTAAATAGTATTACTTGAGTTTAGGGCATTTAGTTTATTTTTTTATTCTCGGAAACGCATCGCGGTCAAGTGCAAGCGAACGCAACCCCCAACACCCGGAAAGATTCAGCCTCTGATTTAGATTTTAGTACGGCTCAATTGCGCATTTTTATTTTTCTGTCCAAGTTCCGACTTATGTAAGTAAGTAAGTAAAGCCTTTATTTAACTAGATAAGATTTTGGAGCGGGGGTTTGTCGGGCGGTGCGATGGTGCTGCGTGTAACTTCCAGTGCCGGGGCGTCGTACTGATTTGAATAATAGTAGGGCAAAAGACCTACTGTGCTGGCAGTAGGTGCGGGTCGCTTTATTTGGACATAAGGAAAACATTGTTTTTTTGTTTGATTCTTAGGAGTTCTTCTGTATATATATATATATATATATATATATATTATATCAGATTGAAGCTCTTTTTGCAGGCTTTAATCTGATACCAACTTTTCTATTATAAACCCACTACTGAGTGAGTGCGGCTCAATAGCGCGTTTTTATTTCTGTGCTGGCAGTAGGTGCGGGTCGCTTTATTTGGACATTTTAACTCTTGTCCATCATTTCTCTATTATATGTCGAAGAAGCATCGCCTCTCTGCCGCGGACGTGATGGCACTAGTTGCTAGACATATGTTTTTGGTAAAACCTCTCAAATCATCTGGGAGGTACGAGCTATGTTGCTGTTGACTAAAATTTTGGGGATTCAGTGTCAGTACCCTCTTAGATTTCTAACAGAGCGGACGTGTTTTCCAGTCGCTCTCGGATTTAAAATAATTTAAATAGTATTACTTGAGTTTAGGGCATTTAGTTTATTTTTTTTTATTCTCGGAAACGCATCGCGGTCAAGTGCAAGCGAACGCAACCCCCAACACCCGGAAAGATTCAGCCTCTGATTTAGATTTTAGTACGGCTCAATCGCGCATTTTTATTTTTCTGTCCAAGTTCCGACTTATGTAAGTAAGTAAGTAAGTAAGTAAGTAAAGCCTTTATTTAACTAGATAAGATTTTGGAGCGGGGGTTTGTCGGGCGGTGCGATGGTGCTGCGTGTAACTTCCAGTGCCGGGGCGTCGTACTGATTTGAATAATAGTAGGGCAAAAGACCTACTGTGCTGGCAGTAGGTGCGGGTCGCTTTATTTGGACATAAGGAAAACATTGTTTTTTTGTTTGATTCTTAGGAGTTCTTCTGTATATATATATATATATATATATATATTATATCAGATTGAAGCTCTTTTTGCAGGCTTTAATCTGATACCAACTTTTCTATTATAAACCCACTACTGAGTGAGTGCGGCTCAATAGCGCATTTTTATTTCTGTGCTGGCAGTAGGTGCGGATCGCTTTATTTGGACATTTTAACTCTTGTACATCATTTCTCTATTATATGTCGAAGAAGCACCGCCTCTCTGCCGCGGACGTGAAGGCACTAGTTGCTAGACGTATTTTTTTTTGTAAAACCTATCAAATCATCCGGGAGGTACCAGCTTTGTTGCTGTAGACTTAAATTTGGGGGATTAGGTGTCAGTACCCTCTTAGATTTCTAACAGAGCGGACGTGTTTTTCGTTCGCTCTCGGATTTAAAATAATTTAAATAGTATTACTTCAGTGTAGGGCTTTTATTTTATTTTAATTTGAGACCGTTTCACGATTATGTCAGAGCACCAAGAAGATGAAGGGTTGGGGGAGGGGGGAGATAGTCCAGCGGCCTCCTTGGGGCCGGCGAGGATGACTTCGAAAGTGATGAGGGTGACTATGAGGAAAGCGGGGATAGCTATAGGCCGGGAAAGGGGGAGGGGGAGTCTGATGGAAGCAGCATATCATCTGAGGGGCACAGGGCGAAAAGGGAGATTTTGGGGGCACGGGAGGGGACTAAAAGGGCTTTGTTTCCAGAGGGAGAGGGAAGGGGGAGGCCGCTGGAGCGGGGTAATGTTGTAAAGTCTAGAAGGGTGTATTCAGGGGGCCGAGTTCGTACAGAGGAAGACTGGGGGGAGATTAGGGGCGGTCCTAGTGAGGGGGAATCTCAGGGGAGTGAGGGCGATAGCGCTGGACAAGCGGGTAGGGGCGGTTCTAGTGAGGGGGAATCTCAGGGGGGTGAGGGAGATAGCGCTGGACAAGCGGCTGAAAGCCCCACGCCCAGCCTAATCCCTCCCACTCCCTTAAGAGTCCAAAAAAAGAGAAGGCTAGGGGCCCGTGGTCCGCACAGACGTGTCGCGAAAAGAGAGCGAACGAAATTTAACTGCAGACTCGGATGTCAAGGCGCGTACACGGAACTAAAGAAACATTATATGTCGAAGAAGCATCGCCTCTCTGCCGGGGACGCGAAGGCACTAGTTGCTAGACATTTGTGTTTGGTAAAACCTCTCAAATCATCTGGGAGGTACCAGCGGAGGTGCGCCGTTTCGGGATGTGAGTCCGTCACATCCCGGATGGGCGATCACCTCCGCCGGTCACATCCTAATCTCTCCCCGGCAGAGAGGTCTCGCCTCAGTTATGCTTCGCAGCGTGTGCTAATTCCTGAAGTTGCCGTTATGACTCCAATTAAAAGAAGTGGCGTACCACCCTTAACAGAAGGTAGCGGTCTTCGGTCCGGTGGTGGGGAGGGACGGCTGAGAGCATCGCCCGGGGAGACTCCGCCGAGTCACCAGGGCACGATGCCTCAGTTGTCACCGTCCCCAGTGGACCAGAGACCCATTCCTGACTCCAATATTCACCCAACGCTGGTTTTCCCAGCAATAATCAAGATGTTTTGGAGCTGGCAGCTGAGCCATCTCGGAGGAGGGCGCTCTCCCGACATGGCTCAGCGGTCAGCTCTTGAAGTCAATAGATTTTTCAACTGGGCTGGAGGTTGTAACCTCCAGTTCCTGACTCCACAAAATATTTCGTCCTTTGTGGACCAGTCGTTAACTAAAGTTAAGAGCGGGAGCTCGTTATTCTATTTACGGAGTCTTCTGAAATTTCTGGATTTTCTAGTCCTGAAGAACCTAATATCCTCAAATCGTCACTCGAGTCTACGCACGGGACTTGTTAACATCCAAAACTCGCTTGCGAGAAGTCGGAAAGTTCAACGGAGTCAAACCCAAGCAGAGTTGTTTCACGGCCGCCTGTCTCCCGAAGTTCGGGAGGCCTACTTCAGTAGCCGATACATAACTGACATACGGGCCCTCCTACAGGGTAATGTTAGCCAGTCAGATTTCCTGGATATCAGGAATTATCTGATAACGGGCATCACCCTGTGGGATGGCCACCGTCCTGGTGTTTTGCGAAACTTTACGATTCGAGATGTGATTCAATCTAATCTAACAGTGGTGCCAGGTGAGGGTCCGGACAGAGACCGTACATATATATCATGTACGGTCTCCGACCACAAGACCAGCGGATCGTGGGGGGCAGCGATAATCTCGCTGCCCCCTAAGATCTGGCTTGAACTCAAACATTATATTGCTTTGATACGGAAGATGTTTGGCGTACCGGATTCCTCGCCTGTGTTCCTAACGGAGAATGGGAGGCCTTTTCAGCGGTCAAGTGGTATTAGCCACGCGCTGAAAAACTCCTATTTGAAGTCGGGGACACAGACGAGGTTTCCCCAGGCCTTCTCAGCCACGGCCATTCGGCGAATGATCACAACTGAATCCCGCAATGTCGATCCGGGTAAGGCAGCCTTAATAGCTGCCCAGTTATGCCACAGCGTGGCCATGGCCGACAAGGTCTATGCCTTGAGACAAAGAATAACTATGTCGAGTGAAGCGGTTCACTTCGCCAGGGACGCTGTACGGAGTAGGGGCGAGGCCGCGCTGCAGGTGCCCACTGATTTGCAGGTAGCTAGTACTAGTAGGGCGGGGGAGGGTTCAGAAGTTGCTATGGAACAGGGGGAGGGAGCGATGGAGGTAGGGGGAGGTGGGGGTGATAGTAAGGGATCTGAGGATGTTTTTAGGGACCGGGGTAGGGGGGTGGAATTCATTGACATACCGAAGGGTGAGGTTGAGTTCAGAAGGGTCTTGGCAAACCTGCTGGGCGACCTCGATTGGCAACAAATTATGGATGATGCCCAGTATTGGGTGACCAATGCTGGACTTCACGCTTTCACTCAATCGACGTCGGTACTAAGGATTGCAGATGGCTTGCAGGAACTTGTACAGAGGAGGTACACTTTGGATTTATTCCAGATCTTAACTACCGAAGGGGCGACCCCCACACAAGGCAATCGTGACCTTTGTTTCACTATGGTGGCCCTGGCCGCTTGTCGGCTCGGCGTTTTGTTTGGATCCACCGTGGACCAAGACGAAATGCCAATCCGACAAGTGGCACCTTGTGGCTTACAGGTTTCTAACCTGGAAGCCCGACAGGAGGTCAGGGCGATAGAAGAAGGCTTCGCTTTGGTACCAGGGGAGGGGGAACGGATTGCGCAAGAGAAAGAACTGGACAGGGTAATTGCTGAGGAGGTGGCGTCAAATGTAAGGGAGGCGGAGGCAAGGGCTAAGAGGGATTACTTGATTGGGAAAGAGCAAGGGATGAGGAGTTTGGGTGTAAGAGTAGGTGGGGATGGGGAGGGTGAGGGTGCAGGCAGTCTGGATTGGGGGTATATAAGTGTAAGGCCCGGGGAGGGGGAGGATGTTAAGCAGGAGGGGGAGGGTGTAAGTGTAAGGCAGGGGGAGCGTGCAGTGTGTAAGGGGAGGAAATACGGGGGGGAGGTGGACTCTTGCCTCCGCCGTGTGTATAAGGATGCCCTAAAAGAATCCGTTGAGACAGGGAGTAAGGTTCTTCTGAAAGATGTACGTAGGGGATTAGAGGGAGTCCACAGCTTTTTCCCGAACCTGACTGCACAGCAGGTTCGGGACAAGCTGTGGACAATTGCTTCACAGGAAAGGCGTCTTTTGATTGGGGAGGGTAAAGGGAAGGGCAAGGGAAAGAAAAGTAAAAAATAGGTAGT
>OZ022513.1:100939-153439 GCA_963989385.1 Ctena decussata
CCTTCAGCGAGATGTCCGAATGGACTGGCCTCGCGTAACCGGGTCTGCCCTAAAACACCGGTTGTTCTTCACATGTGTGAAGTGTACTGTTTTCTTTATTGATCTGTCTGTTCAGTTCTGCTTTTCAGCGAGCTGTCCGAATGGACTGGCCTCGCGTAACCGGGTCTGCCCTAAAACACCGGTTGTTCTTCACATGTGTGAAGTGTAACTGTGTCCATTTACGTTTGAGCAAATCCATTTGCTCAAACTGGCTCTATGCTTTTGGATAAGAATAAAAATGTTCGGACACAGATTTTATCATAGAAGTGTTATCGAAAATTCGGATAAACAAAACTTCTGATAAAATGGGCGATCATTAACATAGAATCTTTATCCAAAATTTGGATAAAACTACATGCTATATGGCATAAAGTTAATTGTGTCCAAACACTGACACTTTACGTGAATGAAATCCTTGTTCGAAAATCAACTGTGAAAGCCGGGAAAGCTTTATCCAAAATTTGGATAAAACTTTGCAGAAGAGACACCACCTATACTTTCATTGATTATATTGATTTCTCACTAGACTATTGCTATAGCTTGCCGTTATCCAAATTTTGGATAAAAATCAAACCAGCCGGGACAAAGAAACACCCTGTCTTGACCTACACTGCACCCAAACGCAGAACCTAAAATTTTATCCAAAATTTGGATTAATTATTGTGCAAGGAAAGCAATACACCAATTATTCAGTAATGTATTCATTTTATCCAAAATTTGGATAAAATCAAACTGGCTAAGAGAAATGATATTCCTGCCTTGAAATACTCTGTACCAATGAACAGCCGTAAGTCTTATCCAAAATTTGGATAAATCACCTTACAAATCATTTGTTGAAAATTCGCATCGGTTATCATAGCAGTTTTATCAAAATTTAGCTACCTCAATGCTTTTTGCCAACAACTGTCATCAACATGACTGTATCAAAGCACAGACGCATAACACCAACATGACTGTTGTACGATAAATTATTCTTGTTATAGTTTTGATAGTCAATTACAAACTGAATGGATACTCTAATAAAAATTATTCTCACACTACAGTTTCTTTTCTGTATGAGTTCTTTGTCAGGAGTTGTTTGGCATGAATATAGTGACTTATAATAGGAATATACAATGAGTGCATTGTAAATAACTTAGGATTATCAGTAAATGCAGTAATAACAAAATGATTTCTTCTGCATAAGACATACTTTGGTAGTCATAACGGTAGCTCGATTTAAACCATTCTATTTTGACAGTGCTAGAAGAAAACTCTCCTTTTTTTAAAATCTCATCCTTAGTATTTGTGCCTAGATTTCTCTACAGAAATTGTTAGAATGTGTCCTTAAAATTCATAGCTGCATCCTAGATTCCATAGCATATTTGTGGAGTTCGGGTGCATTAATTCAGAATCCTGGCACTGTTGTTTCCTTTCGTCGTTCTGTCGTGCAATCTGAAAAAACAAAATATACAATTTTGTAAAAAACGATACTTGGTGTTTTATATTTTTTAGACCTTTCAGCTGTGCATAATATTTAATCCTAAAGTAATAGCCGACACACGCCTACCAATCGCTCTCATGCGAAACCACGGTTCAGAACGCCAATCCATGAGAGGAGTTCCCGGTTTTGCAGGAGAGGAGCCAAAATCATAAACAAATTTGACATCGGCACAAGGTTTGAGGTATTTCTTTTCTCTGTAAACTATTTATGCAAAATATAAGAATGCTATTTTGTCACATATAGATTGTTTCTTCGGCACATGAAAAGATTAGGCACATGGTCTTGCATTTTTCCAGATATACATTTAGTACGGCGGAGCGTGTGTTCTAGGTCAGTCTCGGCGATATATACATGTAGGGAAAAGTCGCATTTTCTTGCTTGATTTTGAGTCTCTGACCTTGGCAGTCGCAAAGAAGTGAACAGAACTACTGTATGGGTGAATCCAAACGTTGGAAGTAAGCTTTCCGTGATGGACAGTTTAGAGTTTAGAAAATATACGCTAAAACTTGGCATCATCAGTCCGGTTCCGCATGAGATAATAGAAAACATAAGGAATTTTTATCAAACACAAAAACAGCTTCTGAACAATAATTGGATCAAAACTAATATGAACTCTGTGATAAATCATTATTTTATACATTGCAGATAACTTTCTGGCTGTTCTTATTCCCCGTTTGTCTTTTAAGGCCTTTTGCAAACCCTCTTTCAAACCCTCTTGCATGCCTCAGAAACAGACAAACGGGGATTAAAACAGCCAGAAAGTCATCTGCAATGTATAAAATAATGATATATCACAGAGTTCATGTTAGTTTTGATCCAATTATTGCTCAGAAGCTGTTTTTGTGTTTGATAAAAATTCCTTATATTTTCTTTTATCTCATGCGGAACCGGGCTGACGATGCCAAGGTTTTGCGTATATTTTCTAAATTCTAAACTGTCCATCACGGAAAACATTATTCCAACGTTTGGATTCACGTATACATTAGTTCTGTTCACTTCTTTGCGACTGCGAAGGCCAGAGGCTCAAAATCAAGCAAGAGAATGCGACTTTTCCCAACATGTATATATCGCCGAGACTGACCTTGAATACATGCTCCGCCGTACTAAATGCATATCTGGAATAATGTATGACCATGTGCCTAATCCTTTCATGTGCCGAAGAAACAATCTGAATGTGACAAAATAGCATTCTTATATTTTGCATAAACAGTTTTCAGAGAAAATAAATACCTCAAACCTTGTGCCGATGTCAAATTTGTTTACGATTTTGGCTCCTCTCCTGCAAAACCGGGAACTCCTCTCATGGATTGGCGTTCTGAACCGTGGTTTCGCATGAGAGCGATTGGTAGGCGTGCGACAGCGCTTTGTAATTTTCAGTGTCTTACAGTATTAACTACATTTCTTTTGATTCTACTTACTTGTCTCAAGTTGCAATGCCAATGGCGGGACTGTTTCTTTTTTAAGGTGGTGATTTTTGGTATATACAAAAATCTGAATAAAACCATAAAAAATTTAACATATCTCCCCGAAAATTAGCAGGTTTCTTACTTTTGTTGTTCTCTACAGTGTAGAATACAAAACAGAGGGACAAGCTGTTTAAAAAAGTGTTTTACATAGAAAGATCAAAGGGTAATTTTCTGCGCAGAAATCTAAAAACTTAAATTCATTGTTGAAATTGTACTTAGCTCTGAAGGTACTTTAGTGCATTAAAAAGAACGTCCTAGCAATTATTTGTTCCAGCTCTGTCTCAAATAATTTTTGTAAGCTAGACCAGGTAAAAACAGTAACTTTAACTCGAATGTCTGACCATGTATATAGTACATGTATAATGGTTGCAATCATTAAATACAGGTAGGGCAGTTATACCTGTATCATTCCTACTGATTTGGATGACAGAAGGGCAAAGGCCAACTGTGCTTACAGTAGGTGCGGGTGGGGTTGTTTGGACATTTTTTTTTCTCTCATCTACCATTTCTGTCTTTCTCCCTCTCTTCGGAAGACGGTCCGATATAGACTGAAATACTGTCTCAAAGGGCCGTTAAACCCAAACCAACCAAACCAATACCTGTGTCATACTCACAGTATAAATATACATTACAATGACCAAGACAGGTGTGTTATTGAAATTATTCAACCTTGAAAATAGACTCTACTGTGTATTTTAGACAAATATTTGGACACAGGCTACATCTTTATTTATCTGCACCGCCTGATAATGTGCAAATAAAAATGGATAAAAATAATTGCTAGGATGCTCTTCATAATGCATTAATTTATGTTCAGACCTACTTTCATTTTGAATAATGATGGTCATTTTTTAGATTTTTGCGCACAAAATTACCCTTTGGTCTTTTCTTATATAAATTCTTTTTAACTTCAACAAGTCCTGCATTTTGGGTTTTCTGAATTGTGAGAATTAACATAAAGAGGGCTAAGGTTTGGGAAGATCTGTTGTATTTTGAGCATTTTATGCAGATTTATGTCTTTGCCCCAAATCAGTGATAATCACCACCTTAATAAACATATTTAAGTTAAGAGTTAAGGGTATTTAAGTTTTACAAGGATGGCATGCCAGTTAGCATAACCTTCATGAGCTGAAATTCAGTAGTCATTGTGTTCATTATCAAAATTATTTAGACAAACTGCTGTTCGGTTAATTTCGCAAATGTTTAAGCTTCTCGAAGACTTTAGACGGACAATGGGCGGACTAAAATATAATTTGTTGTCACTTTTTACGAGATGACAGAAAATGTAACAATCGTGACATACTATAGGACAAATAAATTTTCCTTTCGAAGCAGTTTATATCAGTGAAGAACTAATGAAAATAAATATTATTACCAGTCACTGAAATAGACATAGCATAATAAATTTTAACGACAACAGAAAAAAGATTCTAAAAGTTAAGCGTTTACATTATGAAAGATTGTAAGATGTCTGGAATTCCACATGCATAGGAAGGATAGCTCTTGCAGTATCTTACTCTTTCTTTAATATATGTTTTGTGTAGGAAGTATAAAATAAAAGTATAGACATATGGTATTACCTTAATATATACTTTATATAATTGCTTATTGCATCATAGCATTATCTATATAGTTTAACTATCACAAGTATTACCTTAATATATACTTTATATAATTGCTTATTGCATCATAGCATTATCTATATAGTTTAACTATCACAAGTGATGCATTAGAGGATGGTCGGGTCGGGCGATGGTGCTGGGTATAACTTCCAGTGCCGGGGCGTCCTACTTATTTGGATAAAAGTAGTGCATGGTCTTACTGTGTTTGCTGTAGGTGCGGATGTGGAATGTTTGGACATTTTTCTCTCGCCTATCTCCCTCTCTTTATGAGACAGCCTGATATAGACTGAAATACTGTCTCAAAGGGTCGTTAAATCCAAGACAACCAACCAACCAAGCACTCATTATGCAGGCACGCTATGGGGAGTGGCTGCGTGTTTCACTGTGTTTCCTCATTAATGCATTTAAAAAACAGGCAAGCAATAAAACTTAGAGTCTGCATGCCTTGCGTGTTTGTGACAGAGCTTTGCATACTACAATTGACTGCAACAAAGGATTGAATTTTTCGCACTTAGTGAACCAACTGTAAAGATATGCAATAGAAAGAACGGCCATAAAGGCCCAATATCTGAAATGATCCTTTAGTTTGATTTTTTTTAACTTACGGGTTTTCTTCAGATAAACACCCAGTAATCGAAAACCTGACATGTTAAAAACAAAACTTGGGCGTTAATTTCAGGGTCCAAGAAAGTACAGAATTTTATTGACTTATTTTGGACACAGAATCATGTCGGATCTTCTTTTTGGAAAACTGTACATGTTAAATAATTTCCGTAGATTTTACGGTTGAATACCTGACAACCAGCTGTCAGTCCATTCCCGTTATTTTAACGGGCACCTGTCTGTAGAACATTTTTTTGAAATCACGATATAGTAGAGTTACGTAAACTGATTGTACTCGAGAATACTTTGATAGTGTCGAAGAGCTATATGACCAAAACAATACCTGTCTTATTATACTCTGCTCTGCGCGATGATTCCTGCGCCTGTTTACAGGCGCCCGTAAAATAACGGGTAAAGGTCTGGCAGCTGGTTGCCAGGTATTCTTCCGTTAAAATCGACGGATATTTTACCGTGTACCATAGTTATCTGGCCAAACTTACAATACATGGCATTTTCACAGTTTCTATGGCCTTTGCAAACTAACTATTATTCGGGCTGCGGGAAGCAGCAATCAAAGATTTTTCATATAAGATACATATTTAAAAGTAAATATTTAAGTTCTGAATTGTTAGATCCCTTGGGAGCAAGGAATACACCAAAGAAATGAAAATAGCAGACTCGGTTTAACTGAATCTTTCAAGACCAGGAATGCAATATGCAACACTGGCCTGGCCCTGGCTGAAGCAGAACTCTAGTTTCAAAATGACTTAATATGAACTCAATATTCCCAAAGGACCAGAAAAAATAATCTGCACTATGATGATGCACGGGGAGACGTATAAGGCCGACAGAAAAGAAAAATTAAACATGGGTCCATTTTTTTCAAGGTCTATCTACAATATATTCATCCTAGCATCAGTGGTTTTCCTAGGATATTTGGGAACAAACAATCAAATATTATTTTCAAGAAAATGAGGTTAACACTGTATGTGCAAGGCCGATAGACATGAAAATTTACTTGACCACTAGTTTTTAATGAAATATCAATGCCCCAGCAGTTACGATTTTTGCAAGAGAGTAATATTATTTACGGATGTATAGGCAGCTGAGCCAAAACGAAGCTGGGGACATTAAAAGGAAGACGATGTCTGGGGAATACTGTGTCTCGCCTGGAGCGCAATCAATTTGTCACAAATTGCAGCCAAACCAGAAAACGCGACGCAAAGTTTATGCCGCCGTCGACGACACCAGCAAAGTGATAACTATGGTTCGTTTCTGCTAGTTGCAGGCGAGAGAAAGGCCGAACATAAGCAATATGCCTTAGAAATTTAGTTTACAAAGTATTTTTTATTACGTAATACCTATCATACCCATAACACTCGAATACAAACAGACCCTTTCAAGACCAGCCCTGACACGCCCGACTCCACGCCGCTAAAAGTGGCGATATTTGTAACCATGCCAGAATTCGGGAAAAACTCATTAACATAAACCTTAATATGTCTGCTTCAAAAGCTTGAAATATTTATAGATAATAGTTTTTAGAATTTGGAATAACAATCATTTTAGAGCCATCATGTAACAATTAGAAATGACGTATTTTATGACGTTACTTAGATAAGATGAAAGACGATGTCGCATACGCTTTGTTAGACATGAGTAGCATTGCATATTTGCTTACCTACTGACGGTTGATTATTTTCGCTGGTTTAAATGGAATGTTTTTCTTTGCTTCCTTCAGATTAGAATAAGGGAGTTTCTGTGAAGCGTTACTGATTCAAATGACGTCAACGTTAATCCGTTTTCTGTTAGGATGCAAAGGGTAAACTACCAGTACAAAACAAACCAGATAGTAGCGAGGTGGGAATACAATAATCTGGCCGAAAAGTATACATGAAAAATGTAACTGCCAATTACGGAGACATCGGGCGAAGGTATCACCTGCCGAAATGTGGCTTTACCGCCTATAAAGTATACATCCGCAAAGAAATAATGTACATATACGATTGTAGAAATGTTTATGTTTTTCAATTGTAAGAAATGTTTCACGTATTAATTAAGATACACAGCTTTTTGTGCAACGCAGCATTCGATTGAAAGTATCAATGTAATCACAATGCATATTATGTACGAAGCAATGAACGAAGAAATGGATATGCATGAATTTATTTACATATTGTTATAGAGTTTATCACTACAAGTCATAGAGTTTATCACTACAAGTCATACTGCAAACGTTTTGATATTATATCTATACTAATTTCAATAAATGTAACTAGCATTTTTAGGTTTACAAAAAAATAGAATAATGGTTACAAATATATGTAAATCTTCTAACATTTCGATCGAAAAAAAAAAATAAAATCAAAAAATAATCACGACTAAAACCTTGCCAGGAGTTCTTTACAAATACCAACAGATTCAGATAACAAAACAGACAAACAGTTTTAAGTTTATTTTAGATTCTTTGCATCCCATGAAATTTTAGCGTTAATGTATATAACGTTTCTCTTTCTTTCTTTTTTTTTGTTCTTCAGTATATATGTATGTATAAAAAAATAGAAATGATAAAATAAATTCACAGTTCTTAGCTTCTCACAAATACTGTGGGCCAATTGGCCAATGCTTTAGATGCTAAAACCACTCAGGGAAGTCGAAATTTGCTACAGACAAATAATGCTTTATGGCCCTCGAGAATTCAATTGGCCGTCAGTATACTTTGATCTCTGTGGCCAATCAGATGAAAATAAATATGAAAGGTCTGAAAATGGCCTCGGTCGTTAATCTTAGTCCTAGATTCCTTCAAGAATAAAGCCATAAACATGTCAGTAATAATTAAAATTGGTTTTTAGCTACTGTTAATAGCGACAGAATTTGAAGGCTCATCAATTATGAAAACATGGAGCAGTAAAAGCCTGTCTGAAATTTGGAGAAAATGCCATAGCCTGGCCGAAACATATTGTGCCAGTGAAACAGTAAATACCCAGATCAGTCTATCGGATCACTCTTTCGTATCTGTTGACCCTTTTCGAGCTACTGAGTGAAAGAAGAGAACAGGTCAGTTTGTAAATTTTTGAAAATTGATAGCACAAGTTGTATCCATCCATAAATGGGACAAAGGCAACAGTGCAAACCCAGATTATCGATTATTCATTTAACAGTAAGTTATTGTTCGAAATCAACTGTCAAAGTTTTGAAAAAAATTCTGTTTTAATAAAACAAAATATCGTCAACCCGAAATGCAAATTGTTTATATCGTTACGATAAAATATTGGTTTTGGCTTTTGTATATGATGTGGTCATATAAAGGACATGAACAGACCGGTGCCAAGAGATGAACCCTCAGAGCCTTCTGGGAAACATCGTTATGAAAATTAGGCAGGAAAAAAGCATTTTTCTGATTTATGAACAGTATCCCGACGCTAGTGCAAATTAATTCTTTTAAATTTGAGTAAAATTTCCAATCGCCGCGAGTTCAAATATTTTAGGGGTGGTTGGGTGGTGCGATCATGCTGGGTATAACTTCCAGTGCCGGGGCGTTCTACTGATTTGGATACTAGTGGGACAAGGGCCTACTGTGCTTGCAGTAGGTGCGGGTGGGGGTTGTTTGTACATTTTTCCTCGTCTATCATTTCTCCCTTCTTTCTCCCTCTCTTTGGGAGACGGCGCTATTAGACTCAAATACTGTCTCAAAGGACCGTTAAACCCAAACCAACCAACCAACCAACCACATCTATCTTGGCCTAAAGAGTATTTCCTTCGTAACAATTTTCAGATGCTAAATTGTATAATTTTGAAAGTATGGTGTAAATACGAGGGTTGATCCAGAAGTAATGTCACTGCAGCTATAAAATCATGTAGAACTGAGGGAGACCAATAAAATTTCGTATCCACATACCTTAACCTATTTGCATTATGGGCTGAAAATTTCATAGAAATACACTCCACAGTAACTGAGATATCGAGATAGACAGAAGGCATGGTAACGAAACGCGCCGCACGTCAATGACGTTGTTGACGCACCAGGCGAAATTTCGATATTGTGTCATGTCCAAAGTAGCATATTCGCTGTTCCAGCATAGCACTAATGTCTCTTCACCCATGTTTATCTCATCTTTAATATTACTTGAAGGGCCCCGCAACTCAATTTTAAGAATTTTCCACAATATTCGAATTTCAAAACATTGATATTCATATATGGGGTCCGAACAAGAGTGACGCTTTTGTCTGATATTGCACATAAAGGTCTTCCGGTTTTCAGACTATCCCTTAGCGACTCATCTGCACGCTTATCGCGCTGATTGCAGCTTTAAACAAGCCTCATAATAACTGTTATTTCACCACATTCTAACTAAACAGCTCTAGCGTCTCTAATGGTGATATTCCAAATTCGGGGCAAAACCGCGCATATCAGCTGACGCGTTTTTGTCAGAAATCAATATTTTTACTCTCGGCAGTAACAAGCATTAGCGCTAGCTAGCAAACTTCAAACTGCAGTGCCGATATTAAAATTTCAACAATACGACAGAAATATATTGCGTCATCGTCTCAAATTTTCATCTGATTTGGCAGGTTAGTTTGATTTTGATTTGTGATTGCCTTTGAAAATTATGTTCATGTAATTAACGTTATTCTGACGTGCGGCGCGGTGGCGTCGGTGGCATACTTTGAACGTCTATATGATTGGAAAGAAAAAAGACTCCAACTTTATATCTCTTCTGTAAATCAGAACTGAATTACAGTGCAGCTTGATATGATTTTTATAATAATGCTACGATAAATAAGCGCGCAGTGGACACAGTGACATTACTTCTGGATCAACCCTTGTATTTAAAAGAAGTATTATTTATTTTTATTTATTTTTATTTTTATCATTATCATTACTGATAGTAAGCAATTCGGCTGACAATTATTTGATGCTGTTACATATTTACACACAACACAGTGAGATAACAGAATACTGATCCCACTGGGCACACAACGTTGAATCACCACTGAATTCAACACCATGACATAGCCCAGCTCTGGGCCGGAAAATGCCCAGAAACAAGTTTCAATTTCCACGGCCCAGGCCTCACCTATTCCGCTACTGCTGGGTTTTTGCCGGTAAATGCTACCGGGGAATTTCTATACACAGATAAAATCATTATTTTTTAATCACTTAGGAAAAAACATTAGCGGTTGTGTTCTTTGGCCATTTTGGATCATGACTGCCACCAGTTTTACCTTTTCTAAGAGACATTGCGCTGGCCTTGAAACATTTTCCTCAAGAGGGGTGAAAAGAAATTGCGTTTCAACGGACATGTTGACAGGATATGTAAATGAGCTCGTGGAGGTCACGTGATGACGCCATAAGTCAAATGATAAAATCCAGTACCAGAATTGCAAAGACAGGCGCACTCCAGATAACCCAAGCTAAGCGACTAACCTTTGGGCTTAAACGATAACAGAATATTTATACGACGGCTGTTTGCGCCTTACAGACATATTTGAATCTTGTTAAACATGAAACGTGTGTTGTTATTCCGGTATCCAGTGTTGTTTGTATCAAAATGAGCATCCCCTGTCCGAGTGGTCGGAAAACTTTATCTTATAGCTCCACTGCAGAAACGCTTTTTAATTACAAATTGCATCGGAGGGGAGGGGGGTAGGGGGGGGGAAGAAAGTAAGGAAGTGTCATATATCCTAGGAAGTGTCATATCCTAATAGTCGGCGGTTCTTTGATATTTTCTGTCTTTCATTCCCCCCCCCCCCCACCACGATCGCCTTACGCCTCCCTGACTGTGATTTTTGTTTTGTTTGTTTAATTTCTACTTTCTTTTTTCTTTCTTTGTGTGTGTGTGGCGGGTGGGGGGGGAGTCGGTTGTTTGATATCTGCTCCCAGTTACGTCTTACGTCTGCCTGACTATATTTCTAGTTTGTTTGTTGTTGTTTTTTTGTTTTGTTTGTTTGTTGTTTTTTTGCGTAGAATAACAGTACATAGGAAATTTACCGATCAATAGTATGTTCGATGTATCGATCAAAGAGAAAACTAGCAAGGACATTTACGTTGCCAAAAGAATGTGATGATGTCGAGGTTATTTCCTGCCACATATACCTACTTACCCAAACTTTCACAACTGTTCCGACGCATTAAATGTTTTTATATTAATTTCAATGAACCAAGAACTTATAAGATTTTTATTACCAGCTCGCTAACAGTAGTATTGCCTCGTCCGTCATTGGTATTTGAAACGGATTCGAAGAAAGTCAGTGGCTTTGGCGAAGTTTTATTTTCCATAGTTTCAATTGTTGAAATTAAGTGAAATATACGCAGACGAGAACAAATCGCGCCATAGCAAAACACGTCTAACTGCAGGCCCAGACCAGTTTAATATTGGTTCTATAGCAGGTCCTGTCCTTTGCAAAGAAAATGCGTATTTTCCCAAGAAATATTATATTTTTTATACGCAGCTAATTTTAAAATCATACAGATAGTTTTAAAGGCCCCATTGCTCTATCAGCATGAAAATTTTCATCATGAGGTATCGCTGCAAGCGTCTCACTATAGTTTCGTCATTGTAAATGACCGGGATTAGCCAGCTTTAAAATAATAAAACATCATTCAGTTTCTCAAAAAAGGGATTCGAAAACTTTTTTGGGTCATTTTAGTTGGCAACTAAAATGACCTACTTTCGATTTCAAAAAATGGTAAAAATACAATGTACAATGTGGATTCCCAATCAATATACCGCCTATGTTTATATAGCATTGCTAGACGGGAAACCAGAACAGGAAACTGTATTTTGTGTAGCGAAATGTTATTTTTCAAAAACTTGTTTTCTCTACTTTTTGCCAGTTTTTACCGCTGATAGGACTATGGAGACTTCAAGAATTTCAAAGAAGTACCGCATTTGTACATAATCACGGTTCCGATCGCAACATCTTAAGAAAACGTCCTCGCGGTTTGACTGTATCGCTGTTAACGCTTAACGGTAAACAACTAAGGTCATGTCGGGACGGTCAGTTAACCTAACCACACTATTCCTGGGCAGGCTTAGACCTCCTAAGCGGTTAACCAGTACTAAGTGCACATACTTTCGCCAGTAACTGACAACTGCCCTTCTTGAATCAGCGGAAGGAGAAACGAAAGTATGTGGCCAGACCGGGATTCGAACCCAGGACCTCTGACTTACGAGTCAGGTGCCCTACCGATTGCGCTACCTGGCCCGGCGTTAACGCTTGAGATCTTAAAAGATTCTTATTACGTAAGTTGCGCGGATATAAAATATTGTGATCGTTCTTTTGCAGTCTGATTACAGCATTTGTCTGAAGACTTTTTGCAATGTGTTTAAGCATAACAGCACGTAATTTCTTTTAATCGCGTCCTCTCTTATGATAGTTGAAAGTATACAGGCCTGTACGCGACTTCAAACACACAAAAGTTGTTTCATATGTTGTGAAGTGTTTAGGTTTACTTTTTTTTACCAATGTTACGTTGTGACATGGACTAGATCTATTATAAAATTGATAGCTGAATTAAACAGCATTCCCTTTGTTTCTTGTGTGCGCGAACATTTATTAAAAGTGAAATTGTGTTCGGACATTCGGTGTCCGCATGGTAATTGAACATTGATAATGGTTAATTTTATTGCGGTACTTAGTTAAATATAAAAGTGCTCAGCCTTTTCACAGAAGCACACTGACGCGTGCTTAAATGCAATTTGGACACCAGGCATAAAATAAATGCATATATAGGTATTGCAAAAAATATTCACAGATGTATGTAATTGCGAAACTCATATCTCCTAAGGTACTGTGTTTTATATCCTTGCCATTTTTATCACCCAATGACGTCATCCGGTAACTGGGAAAATCCCAAGCAAACATGGCGGTCTTCGTAAACATTCTCACAGCTACGAAGGAAAATTCGCCAGTGAATATTAAATAAGACACTTTGGGAAGGTCAGAAGAAGAAAAAGGCTGTTATTTATCAAAAAGAAAACATAATATATTGATTAATGCACAGTTTACAATGTGCCAGAATGATTTTATCGGCATCTGAAATACCCACACTGAGGAAGACTTACAGGTGCTGGACCTAAATTAGAAACTTTGTTTCTGAAATAATTTCGGTCCGGAGCTGGACTACACCATGACATTGAGTCAATGTTGACTCAGTGTTGATTCAACGTTGTGCCTGCTGGAATGAGTCTCTTCTTACATGCTGATACTCTGTTTGTTTGAATTGATCACATCAAAAGAACAGTGGGAGCAAACAGTGTAGACCAGACGATACGTATCAAGAAAGCGAAGTTTGACTATAGTTTGCACTTCTTGCTAGTCCGACAGTGACTTTTGACAAATTATTTGATAGTTACTGCATATTAATCGTGTTCAGATATTGAGACAATTATTCAATTGGCTTGTCTGTGCCAGAATTTAGGGGAATTAGAGTATATTTTAGACTGCAGGTTTTAAATTGTCCATCCTTTCAGCCAATCAGAAGCAATTTTGAGAGCTGACTATGTTGTGAAGAGGTCCTCTCAATGACTTAGACAGAAACTCTTAGCCATTAAGAAAAGTTCTTAAAGGCCCTATAGCTCTATCAGCATGGAATATTTTGTCGTGAAGTATCGCTGCAAACTTTTCACTACAGTTTCATCATTGATTATTATCGTGATTGGCCGGCTTTGAAAAATCAAACTGTCCTTGAATTTACCATAGAATAGATTTGAAAAAATAACTAGGTCATTTTAGTTGCCAACTAAAATGACCTACTTTCGATTTCCCTAGCTATATTTCATGGTAAAAACACAAGGTGCACGAGATAAAAATACAAGGTACAGGCGTTTTTAAAACTGATAAAAAGATAAAAATACAACGTACAAAACTGTTAAGCAAGGATCCCATTGATTGTGCCGTGGTTGCATTATTTCATTGCTTAACGGGGAACCAGAGACGAAAACCGTATTTTTATGGAGAGAAATATCATTTTTCCAAAATACCTTGTTTCTTCTCTTTTGTCAGTTATATGATACAAAAAAGCAGATCAACCGAAATATTTTCATTAATTCTGATGGCTGTACAGGTTTCATAATGATTTGTATTTGACGATTTTTATCATTGGTAGGACTATGGAGACTTTAAGACATAAATCAGCAATGAAACTTCTGACTGAATGAAAGTAATAAAACTTTCCCTTCAACCTGTCTGAGAAAATGGCCCTTGTAATCTTAATGTCTATTGAATTATATATGGTCTGTTATTTCTTTGTCTATTAAATCACAAGGTAATTAGCAGAAAAAGACCCCTGACAGATCAATAGAAGTGGGGAACCAATACAAAACATAAAAGCATTCAGTTACAACAATACCTTAAATACAATAAATTAACAACATTAGAACTTTTTTTCATATATAAAATATCTAACAGCACGAAAAAAAGTTTTATCTGTGTAAAAAAGCAGAGAGTTTTAAGCAGCCTGCAAGCAATTACTAAACGCATGCAGTCTGATCTATGTCTTTTAGGTCACATGTTCCTATCCAGTAAAATTATGTTTGCTAGTGCATTCTTTCATTCTCTTTTCACATTTCTAGTATTATCTTTTAATCACCTTTAGTAGAATAATTTTCTTCACACTAGAATGGTAACTAATTAACACAAGTGTCATCTGAAACTCCACAAGAATACGAACTCTCTTTAAACCGTCTACTTGGTATTTATTTATTTATTATTATTATTATTATTATTATTATTATCAATTTGAAACTCAAAACAGCAGTATGATCTACACTTAAAAAAAAACTAAAATGTGAATGGATAAATAGAGCAGGTACAATAAAGATCTTTTGTGCAAAAGAGCATTGATCTTTGATGCAGTCTCTAGAGACAAGCAATAGAGCCAGTAATGGACATTTTTCAAGAAAACTGTCAGCAGTCTAAGCCGGTTAGAAGTCATTAAGTAATTTCTAAATTGTGAAGAAATTTCTTAATAACTTATAACCGATACGAAAACATAGATTTTGACTATGACTTTGCAATGACCTTCATAAGTTCAACTGCTGGTACATTTTACATCATCTGAAACATGTGGTCTGCTAGAAATATAAGAAATTAAATATGATGATTTGATTGTTTCTGAAGTGCTTTTAATCACCCTCTAACGAGACTCCTCCATATATTATATTATGCCTGTAAGAACAGGTAATTTGAGCCTCGACGTGACAAAGCCAACAATGTGGTTGTGCGCCCAGAGCAGACTCAGATCAGTCTGGACACCCGCCCATTTTGACCAGACTCTTCGTTAAATGCTCAAAGGATAGCTAAGGGTCTTAGCTACCTCAATGCGGACAGCGAAGACTCTGATCAGACTGGGCGGATGCCCAGGCTGATCTGAGTCTGCGCTGGGCGCACAACCACATTGTTGGTTTTGTCACGTCGCGGCTCATTTCATTCAATGGGCTACCAATTTCACAGGTTTTTAATTTCATCTTTGATGTAACCGCAAGATCTGGAGAAATGCTATCAGCGCATAAGTGGCCCCGTAGAGTGCAAATGGCCGTGTGCTGCAAAACGCATCAGGGGAAAAATATCTATCACCGAAATATCAAACTGCCATTGATTACCTTCCGCTTATTGCATAAGCGAACATCAGAGACATTGATGTTCGCTGGTGTTTACTATGTTAATAAGGATCCATATTAATAAGGATCAATAAACTGCTGGCCTAAACAGAGGTTGTGCAACGCTGAAACGCACTTTCTTTCGTCACATTGATCATTCATATGTTTTGGCATTTTGAATTTCTTTCTCAATGTGAAAATGTATATGTTTACCGTGATCTTACGTCCTTTATATTTTTAACGCAAACTGACTTACGCAGCGGCACAGGCTAACATGAGTCTTCTGTTATCGCACACAACTGGTGTACGGGTACTAAAATTATGGATCGGGCCAGGGTAATACAGATACGGAGCAGAGGCACCAACTGCAGCTCAAACTTCTAAAGGGAAATAACTTGGAAAGTGTGAATGCAAGAGTTATCATTCATATACGAGAAAGATCGTTATGACCTGTTCTGCATATCTGTGAAGTATCATGAAACTATTTCAAAGGGTATTCAACTTATAGAGTGGACACCTTAAACCATCAAGGGGAATAACAACAAGTAAGAAAGCAAGCGTTGTCATTCTTATTCGCGACATATCGTCATGCTTAGTTCTACATATCTGAGAAGTATCATGAAAATATTTTAAAGGGTATTCAAGTTATAGAGCGGACACGGAATCACACATAAAGCATAGAGGTGAAGTAACTTTAAAAGTGAAAAAGCAAGAGCTGCCATTCTTGTTTGCGACACATCGTCATGACCTGTGCTACATATCTATGAAGTATCATGAAAATATTTCATTATGTATTAATGTTATAGAGCGGACGCGAGATCACACCTAACACCATCAAAGGCAAATAACTCAAAAAGGTAAAAGCAAGAGTTGTCATTCTTGTTCGCTACACATCGGCATGACTTTTTCTACATATCTGTGAAGTATCATGAAAATATTTTTAAAGGTATTAAAGTAATAGAGGGGACACGAAATCACACCTTAAACCATCAAGGAGAAATAACTCAAAAAGTTAGAAAGCAAGAGTTGTCACTCTTGTTCGCGACACATTATCATGACATGTTCTACATAACTATGAAGTACCATGTATATATTTCATAGCGTTGACAAGTTTCAGAGCGGACACGAATCTGCCAAAAATCACCAAAGGAGAGATAACTCATAAAGTACAATAGCAAGAGTTATCATTCTTGTTCGCGACACATCGTCATGACCTCTTCTACATAATTTTGAAGTATCATGAAAATATTCCAAAGGGTGCTCAAGATTTTGAGCGCACAAGAAAATGTTTACGGATGGAAGGAGGGACGCCAGGCTCATCGCTTTATCCTCGGAACCTTTTGGTCGGGGGATAAAAAGCGAGTATCGAGCTAACAAATTTACATGTTTGTTGATAAATTGACACCCAGCCCTCCTAGGAGGGCATGGTATAAAACATGAGGCGGAATCTTGGAGACTAGTTTTTATCTTGAATTTTTGGGCGGATATGTCTGAACAAATAGTGTAGACAGAACCCTATCAGGAGCAGCCTGTTCAGGGTCTACACCATTTGCCTTTCCGCCAGGACATAATAGGAACATTACCACACAGTGCAATTAATTCGTTCAAATTTTAAGAGATGTTGCTCATGGTGTCCCAATTTTAAGGTATTTACAGTGCGCAACATTACTAAAACTAAGCATATAATCTGCATGCCCCTCCGCTTCTCCCCAGAGAGCAATATTGCAAGTACATGCTGCTAGCTGACAGGTTATGTTAACACATTCACGTGTCGAAACTAATTCCAGAGACAAATGAATTGATATTTTCTTTTGGCGAAATAGTTTAAAATAGGAACGGTATCTTACATCTTATGCATATTAAATCTTAATATTGTTGATGGCATTGCTTATCTGCGCATGGTGTTTTAAATGTTAGTGAATGCGGGAAAAAGCAGTGACAGATGTAGGCCTTTTTCAAAAAAGGCCGGCTCGATAAAGTTAGCAGAACGAAAATTCTGCAGAAGATTCTGCAGAATTTTCTGCAGAAAAAGTGGTAAAGTTAGCGAAATGAATATTCTGCAAAATTTTCTGCAGAAAAAGTGGTAAAGTTAGCGAAATGGATATTCTGCAAAATTTTCTGCAAAATTTTCTGCAGAAAAAGTGGTAAAGATAGCGAATTGAAAATTCTGCAGAATTTAGCAATTTTTATTTCTTTGTTTTGTCAACTACGGACCACAAAATGTGAGTGCGCACCGATTACCGCACTACCCTATTTTATATGAGAACCTAGATATTCACAAAAATTGCATAGTTTCTTCCGCTGGAAAATAGCAGAACGACACTAAAGAAACCCGTTGTAAGCAAAGTTTAATTTCCGTGTTCTGTCATCAGGAGGCCACAAAATATGAGTGAGCACCGTTTACCGCACTACTTATGAGATAGAGTAGTGCGGTAAACGGCGCTCACTCACATTTTGTGGCCACCAGATGACAGAACATAGAAATCAATCTTTGCTAACAAAGGGTTTCTGAAATTTCGTTCTGCTACTTTCCAGCAGAAGAAAATATGCGATTTTTTTAATATCTCGGTCCATTTATGAGATAGAGTAGTGCGGTAAACGGCGCTCACTCACATTTTGTGGCCTCCAGATGACAGAACATAGAAATCAAACTATGCTAACAAAGGGTTTCTGAAATTTCGTTATGGTGTTTTCCAGCAGAAGAAAATATGCGATTTTTGTGAATATCTTGGTCCGATTTTAAGATAGATAAGTGTGGAAAACGATCCTCACTCACATTTTGTGGCCTGTAGATGACCGAACATAGAAAACAAACTTTGCTGACAAAGGGTTTCTGAAATTTCGTTCTGCTACTTTCCAGCAGCAGAAAATATGCGATTTTTGTGAATATCTCGGTGCACTTATGAGATAGAGTAGTGCGGCAAACGGCGCTCGGTCACATTTTGTGGCTTTCAGATGACAGAACATAGAAATAAATCTTTGCTAACAAAGGGTTTCTGAAATTTCGTTTCGCTACTTTCCAGCAGAAGAAAATATGCGATTTTTGTGAATATCTCGGTCCATTTATGAGAAAGAGTAGTGCGGTAAACGGCGCTCACTCATATTTTGTGGCCACCAGATGACAGAACATAGAAATTAATCTTTGCTAACAAAGAGTTTCTTAAATTTCGTTCTGCTACTTTCCAGCAGTAGAAAATATGCGATTTTTGTGAATATCTCGGTCCACTTATGAGATAGAGTAGTGCGGTAAACGGCACTCACTCACATTTTGTGGCCACCAGATGACAGAACATAAAATCAGTCCTTGTTAACAAAGGGTTTCTGAAATTTCGTTCTGCTAATTTCCAGTATAAGAAAATATGCGATTTTTGTGAATACCTCGGTCCACATATTATATAGAGTAGTGCGGTAAACGGCGCTCACTCACTTTATGTGGCCACCAGATATCAGAACATAGAAATCAAACTTTGCTCACAAAAGGTTTCTGAAATTTCATTCTGCTACTTTCCAGCAGAAGAAAATATGCGATTTTTGTGAATATCTCGGTCCACTTATGAGAATAGTAGTGCGGTAAACGGCGCTCACTCACATTTTGTGGCCACCAGATGACAGAACATACAAATCAATCTTTGCTAACAAAGGGTTTCTGAAATTTCGTTATGCTACTTTCCAGCAGAAGAAAATATGCGATTTTTGAGAATACCTCGGTCCATTTATGAGATAGAGTAGTGCGGAAAACGGCGCTCACTCACATTTTGTGGCCACCAGATGACAGAACACAGAAATTAATCATTGCTAACAAAGAGTTTTTTAAATTTCGTTCTGCTACTTTCCAGCAGAAGAAAATATGCGATTTTTGAGAATATCTCGGTCCTTTTATGAGATAGAGTAGTGCGGTAAACGGCGCTCACTCACATTTTGTGGCCTCCAGATGACAGAACATAGACATCAAATTTTGCTCACAAAGGGTTTCTGAAATTTCGTTTTGCTACTTTCCAGCCGAAGAAAATATGCGATTTTTGTGAATATTTCGGTCCACATATGATATATAGTGGTGCGGTAAACGGTGCTCACTCATATTTTGTGGCCTCCAGATGACAGAACATGGAAATTAAACTTTGCTTACTACGGGTTTCTTTAATGTCGTTCTGCTACTTTCCAGCAGAAGAAACTGTGCAATTTTTGTGAATATCTCGGTTCTCATATGAAATAGGGTAGTGCGGTAATCGGTGCGCACTCACATTTTGTGGTCCGTAATTGACAAAACAAAGAAATAAAAATTGCTAAATTCTGCAGAATTTTCAATTCGCTATCCTTACCACTTTTTCTGCAGAAAATTTTGCAGAAAATTTTGAAGAATATCAATTTCGCTAACTTTACCACTTTTTCTGCAGAAAATTCTGCAGAAAATTTTGCAGAATATTCATTTCACTAACTTTACCACTTTTTCTGCAGAAAATTCTGCAGAATCTTCTGCAGAATTTTCTGCAGAATTTTCGTTCTGCTAACTTTACCGAGCCCTTTTTCAAGCCTAAAATGGGACAGCCAAGTTTACAACCTCGCGTTCAACGTGTTCTTGTTGTGGTCGAACAGAAACAGTAAAACATTATCTGTACAATTTTCCAAATTATCTGCAACTACGAAACCAAGTATTTTGCTAGTCTGATGGTACATTTTTGTCGGGAAGCGGTTCAGACAACGGAAATGAATTGAAACATCTGTTGTTTCTCTCTCTCTCTCTCTCTCTCTCTTACAAAGCTTATATCTTAAATATGGTTCGATTGATTCTTATTGAATGCTGTTCTCACATCAAAACTTTTCAGTCCTAATACAATGATGTATATGTTCATATAAACGTGTCTTGATTGTCTGTTGCTTAGAAATCTTATGCTCTAATATGTCATTGCAAATACATGTTAAGTAGGCGACGATGTTTATTTGTAATCCCTGTTACTGGGGAATTATTAGGTACCGGGCGGGATTACTTAATAGTAGGAATTCTGTGCAAGGGTCTGGTTCCTCGCACACCGAAATGTCTCTGAATGAATAAAACAAGAATGTCAGTATCAATCTATTTGTATTGTTTCCGAATATATATTTATTTCAACATACTAATTATGAATATAAATAAATGCAAACATACATACATGAAAAAGACAATATGTTTGCGTGCCACCTCATGCACTACGACTACATGTAAACTACGCAGACTAGCAACAGTCGTCGCTACACTATTTATTTATTTATTTATTTATTTGAGTATTTATTTATTAAAGCACCTTTAATGAAACTAAATTATCTATTAGAATCTCTAGAGAAGTTTTTACTAAAATTATTTAAAGAAATTAATGAAATAGCAAAGTTACTAACCTGAATGAATAAAACAAGAATGTCAGTATCAATCTATTTGTATTGTTTCCGAATATGGTTCGGAAGCCAATACACATAGATATATATACTGAACGAGATACTTAAGCTGTCAAAATCTGTCACATTAATTTAAACTATTACATGGTGTCTAGACCCTAAATTGCTCGAAGTGAAAACTATATGATAGTTTTAATTCTTTTCCGACACTGTGCAGACGGAACGTATCAAGCTGTCGAAAACTTGTGTAATAGTTTTAATGATTACGAGAAGAAGTCTAGATCAAATTTGCTTGAGGAATAATTTATTATGAAAATAAGTTTAAAGTTTTAAAACTAAAACTGATCTATATTTTGAATTCTTTTGTTTACTCTGTAGCCGTATAACAATCCCCCATTGTATAAAAAAGTTAAGCTCCCGCTTAACAAAAAACATGCACAAATAAATAAAATGTCAAATGAAGAAGCACAAAAAAAATTCATGGAAGTCTGGAACAGTCTTGAATTTGAAGAATTATACTGCGCTGTTGAATGACAGCTGCTAAAGTTCTTTTATATATAGATACACTATGTCTCTCACAACCACGATGAAGTTCTGCGCTGCACCAATATATACACACTGTCTCTGTTTCTGATAAACAATCTTAGTTAAGATTTCTGCTGTACAAATATACACACTATCTCTGTTGCTAACAAACAATCTTGGTGTTTGTCATACTAATAAATACCCTTTTTTTTTTTTTACAATTAGTCTCTTTTGTCAATACATTCTTTAGGGTCATGTATTTTGTAAATTATATACAGTATGCCTCTCTTGTTGAATAACAACTATGATAAATCAAAGCTGTATAAGTGTACATAATACGTCTTTCTGTTCGAAAAGTATGAGGAATAACTATGCTGTAGTTATATACACTATATGTCTCTCCTCTTAAATAACTCTATGTTGTATACATATATATTGAAGAATCTATGTTGTTACTTCATACGTCGGCAGGTAGATTGTTCGACGTGAGGCGTTAGCGTGTTATGACATATACTCCTGCCCAATACAACCACTTGTAACTACTGACCACGAGGAACTGATTACTTAATCTCTCTATTTTATGTGTATAGTTGGTCGTACTGACCGCGTATTTCAAAGTAATCATAAAGGGAAAAAATGAAAGTGCAACAATAGCGTATTTTCTCGGGTTATTTAATTTATTTTCTTATTAATATGTAATGAAAATTACTATTCGGGTGCAGCGTCAATGTTATACAATGGACACTCAGGACTACAGATGTTAACTTGCATGCAGAAATTGTGATGAGAGGCCAAGAGATGTGTCATGGTCGGTAGACTACTATGCAAAAGTTTATGTAATCTATATGCCTTTAAGGGCGAAACACGAACAGTGGATGGAAGGGTTAGGGAGCTATTTGCATCATTTGTTAGAATTTGTAAATTACCCCAGTCTATGGTAAGAAAGGGAAATATGGAATTGGAAACACTAACCATTCCAATTGGTAAAATGTTATGAAAATGGCAGTTTTGGATGCATAACGGTAAGTACATGATAAAGCATGATACACAAAGTTCGCCATTGGTAATTTCTATAATCAGTGCAGGTCTGTTATTACGATAACATTTTTTATATAAGAATATACAACATGCAATGAATGCTAATGTAAGAATAACATAGAAACTATAGTTGTGGATGTGAATATGTAATTCATGCTTCCAATATGGATTGATGGTTGTTGGAGGGTCTGTATATATGAATGATGGCAATTCAGTTGGAATGGCAGAAGACTGTCCCAAGGTTTTAGTAACTGTCAAAAACATTATAATTTTCTTGTATTTACGGCACATAACTATCAAAAGAACACATGACGAAATCGACAAGGCAAGCGAAATACTTGAAATTACATACAAAACGGTTTTAGTTTGATAAATTGAGTCTGTTGATGTTAAAAGCGGTTCAGCAAGATCTTTATATATAAGTTTATCCTCTTTTGCCGCAGCGATGACGCGGTCTAAATTTAAATGTGCCTTACGGTCATTAGCTATTAAGCTAGAAAACTGATGGTTATAGTAACGAAAAGGTTTTAAAGTTATGTTTAAGGGTTTTGGATAAGATGTATCTGCTGTTATATTTGAGATAGCACTAAGTCCGAAAAATTTATGCAGTAAAATAAGATTGACGGGGTACATAAATGTAGCAGTGGGGCTGACATCATGACATTTTGAATGTCGTTTGGGTAGTGAAAATTCTTTTGTCGCCAGGGAACAACTACAGGGAATCTGAATCATACAAAATGAGCAGCCTTCCAGAAGTTGTGTCATTGAAGGACAGGATAGAGTTATTAAAGATACATTAACGAGCAAAAAATGTGATTCATTTAGTTGTCGGATAGTAGGGGATATAGGATCTTGAGTTAAGCGGAAGTTACAAAGATCATGGATAGCCGATTTATTGGCAAGGTAAAGAGCCATGGCACAGTCTGGTTTTGATACAGACCGCGTGGGTACTGTAAAGTGACAGTTGAGCGATGTTTTGTCTCTATTGCAGTTGCTAACTGCAGCTTCAGGTAAAGTTGTGAAACTATCGCGTAAGTGGGATATCGCAAGATATGACGGCAAGTCGAGAATTCGTGTTGTATGTAAATTAGTACCGTTAACTGGTACTGGAAAGTGCAAAATTTTGAAGAGTTTCATTGGCTGGTCATGTGAACCAACAGGAAATTTTACCGCAATCAATACCGTTTTGTCTGTTTTGTGTAGCTTAAAATCGGCATGTTTGTAAAAATATGAAGGTGCATTATGTAATAAATGAAAATTAGGTCTTTGAAAAAATAGTAATTTATGTATTTTGCGGATGGCTGACAGTAGTTCTGAGTGTGGTATTATAACTGGAGAAAGGTTGCCATGTAACAGTGATGTGAACCCGAAAAATAGCTGATGATATTGGTTTTGGACTGTAGTATGGAGGTTTATCTGGTCAAGGAGAAGTGTAAAAAGCCAGGCTTGATTAGTTTCTACTGACTTCATGGACACATCTAGTTCATTTTTAAATTTTTGAATAAGAGCCTGATTAGCCTCAATACCCTTAAATGCGTTATCCATTCGTGAATTAGTTGTGCCCATGAAAGATGTCATTAAAGAGATCTCATGATTAAAATTTTCATTCAGCTTAATATTCTGTTTTTGAAGCATGTTGACCCTATTCGCTACTTTGTTTAAGTCTTCCGTGGTACTTACACCCATTAGACCCTTAGCTATGTTACCTAAAAATGGTAAAAGAGCACGTCTTGTTCTTGATGGGCTATGACCTATTTTTAAAGAACTTAAGATGTCGGATGTAGTTTTATTTATCATGGCTATAGTTTCATTATGAAGAGAAATTAATTTATGAAATACTATATGCAACGATGGGCAGTCGCATGTAGGCAAACTTGGCACAGGTAGTGGTGGTTGTTCAAGATTAAGGACAAATGTATGTGTCCAGTATTCCGATGTAGAAAACAACGTTGGCTCTTCCAGGAAAACCGTCCCATAATTAAGGCGGTGAAGAAGGTCTTTTGAACACACAGGGGCCATCAGGAGGAAGAAACTCATCAATACAGGCAATAAGAACTCTACAAAGAGACAGAAAGAGAGAGTGTGTAGTAGAGAATGTGTTGATCAAACATATATTAAACAAAGAATTGCGCCTATTCTTTATTTATAGCACATTTGAACAATAATCTCATGATTATTAGAAAAACTGTTTGAAACACATTCTATAATACAGGAAGTGATAGAAATCAGGATAGGCGGAAAGTCCATTGCATTTAAAGATGAGAATATACCTACTTGAAGGGTATTAGTGTGTAATCTATCTTCACTATCGGAACAGGAGAGCCGTTTTTTTTTTTTTTTTTTTTTTTTTTTTTTTTTTTTTTTTGCAAACTTCAATCTAATGCTTGAGAGCGCGCATTTTCTTTACAGACGTTTTACTTAGATTTTGTAAAATACTTGAACTGCGGAATGTTCTTGCGCTTTTTCCCTTGTTTTGTATGTGTTTTATGGTACTCATATAACAGTTCAGGGTGAATATTTTTTTCTGGTTCGTAAGTTGCCTCATGCCAGTCTTTCCATTTGATTTTATACATTGGGCGGCCATGTATGCGTTTAACGCCTAGAATGCGTTCGACGGCATGCCAATCTTGAAGAGTTTGATTATTATTTTCTTGCCTCTTTTTGCGACACAGATCTTGAATTTCGGGGACACGTATTTGCTGAGGGTCCGGAGTGGTGCGGTGTGACTCATCAAAGTAGGGTTTCAGCCGGTTGCTGTGATACAACGGTTTCAGAATTGCATTGTCTGAAAGTCGCTTTAGCTTATATGTGAAATTTGGGCCGTATCCATGAATGCGATAAGGTCCTTCAAATTTGTTGGATAGTTTTCGGGACTGCCCTGGCGCATGTTTAAAGTTCTCTACTAGCACTTTTGGTCCGGCCTCAAAGGTTGGAATTTTTGCATTTTTATCAAATAACTGCTTTTGCCTCGCCTTAGCATTTTCAGTGTTTTGGCTGGCAATTTTGGTAGAGAGCTTGAGTGCTCCTTGAATATCTGAAAGATACTGTTTTGTTGACGTGTGCAGTGATTCTTTTGGAAGTAAGGCACAGTCAAGTGGTGTTCTCATTGCCCTACCAAACATGAGCTGATATGGCGAACATTGTGTGGTTGAGTTGACAGACATTCTTAAGCCCATAAGAATTCCAGGTAGGTACTTGACCCAATTTTCTTGTTGGTCATTGCAGTGTGCTCTGAGTGATTTAGCAAGGATATTGTTCATAACCTCTACTCGGCCGTTTGAGCATGGTTTGTACGCTGAAGTTCTGTGTCTAGTAACCTGGAATAGTTCACAGAGAGATTGAACCAACTGTGACATAAAATTTGCCCCTTGATCGGAAACTATACTCTCAGGCGCGCCATATCTGCAGAATATCTCAGAGTAAAGCAAGTGCGCTATAGTTTCCGCATTTTGTGAAACTAGTGGAAATCCTTCACACCAACCCGTGAAAGAATCAATGACAAGTAGGATATATTTGAATTTTTCGGAAGATGAGGGGGCATGAGCTAGTGAAGAAGGCGTCAGTGGCCCAAGAATATCCATATGAAGGCGTGAAAAGGGTTCAGCGACAGGGAGCGGTTTTAGAGGAGCTTTATGATTGCTATAAGACCTACTTGCCTTCTGACATGCATCACAGGACTTTATGTGATTTTCAATATCTCTGTACATGTTAGGCCAGTAGTACTTTGAGCGAATAGAGCAGTATGTTTTATCAAACCCAAAGTGTGAACCACCTGGACCATCGTGATAGGCGAGAATAACGTCTTCACGAAGCTCCATTGGTACAGCAAGCTGTCTTTGCATTTGCATTGGTTTTGGTATACCTTTAGAACGGAGAGGTAGATAATGATATAACACATTGTCATAGATAACATACTGCTCTTTTTCTGCTGCTAACTTACGTGCTTTAAGGACATCCTCCGGAACTTCCTTACATACTAAATATTTCAGTATAGGACTTAATTCAGGGCATTTCCACTGTAAATCAGAGACGCTTTGCAATGGCTCAGTATCGATTTGCGGATCTTTAAAAGGGCGTTGTATCAACTCTTGACTGTCAGTATCAATGGAAGATACAGAAGGTGCCTGTACCTGGGGAGGATACTCAAAAGTCACTATTGTATATGACGCAGACGTAGTGTCTGTGTCTTTGCATTTGGAAGAGGTTTCGTGCCGTAGGCTTTCGTCATTTTGCGCGCTAGTATATAGCGATTTGGGACAAGTTTCCACGGAAGTCGCTATATTTGCTATTATTTCTGACTCGTCATCAGTAGCGCCCTCATGTATTTTTACATGTTCATAAGGGTATCTACTTAGAGTGTCGGCATTCTGATTTTTAGCCCCAGGGCGGTGGGTAATTTTGAAGTTATATGGCTGTAATTGCAGTGACCATCGACCTAACCTGCCTGGCGCAAGTTTAAGCTTTTGCAACCAAGTAAGGGATATATGATCCGTGAATACTTCGAAGGTGTTATTGGCTAAATATGGATGATAATGTTTTACAGCCTCTACAAGGGCTAAACCCTCTTTTTCAGTTACAGACCATTTCAATTCAGCACCACGAAGGCTTCGCCCCCCGTATGCTATAACGAATTCTTGCCCTGAGTCATTTATTTGGCTAAGTATGTGACCGATAGCGAAGTCAGAGCTATCTACCGCTATTCGGAAAGGGCGATTGAGGTTCGGGAATGCAAGAATAGGAGAGGATGTCAGTTTTTCTTTAAGAAGGTTAAATGCGGCGTCGCATTCGTCTGTCCACTTAAACCTTATATTTTTCTTTAGAAGCTGGTTAAGGGGATACACAATCTTTGAATAGTCCTTGACGTATCGGCGGTAAAAATTTGTTAAACCTAAGAATGATTTAACCTGCTTCCTCGTGCGAGGTCTGGGAAAAGTGCGAACAATTTCAGTTTTCTCTGAACTTGCTTCAATTCCTTTTTCGGAAAGAATGTGACCTAAATATTCTACTTGTTGTGCTGCAAACTGGCATTTTTTGGGATTTAATTTTAAATTTGCATGCCTCAACCGTTGAAAAATTGCGTTTAGATGTTCAATATGTTGGTCCATGTTAGCGCTATGACACAAGATATCATCTATGAAGACCAGTGCGAATTTGAAATTTATGCCTCGCAAAACTTTTGACATTAGCATTTGAAAAGCCATAGGTCCATTGGTGATACCGTACGGGACTCTTGTAAACTGGTAGCAGCCTTCATGAGTTATAAATGCAGTGCGATCAGCCGTTTCGGGATCTAGTGGAATTTGCCAAAAGGAAGATTTTAAGTCCATTACGCTGAAGATTTTGGACTGAGAAGTTCCGACGCTATCTAATGCATCTTGGAGATCTGGAATGGGGAAATTGATTATTTGTGTTCTTGCATTTAAACCTCTGTAGTCCACAGCAAAACGCATTTCTTTTGTCTTCTTTTTCGATACTAAAACTATAGGGGCTGCCCATAAAGAGTTACTTTCGGTGATGACACCGTCTTTTAACATTTGCTCAACATGTTGTTGGATAATTTCTCTGTTTTGGGGGCTTTGCCTGTAAGGCCTTTGACGAAATGGGGGGTTTTCTCCCGTTTCTATCCTATGGCAATGTAAATTTGTGCAGCCTATGTCGCTACTGTCTTTAGCAAAAACATCACTATTTTTACCTAAAAAAATCATCAGCTTTCGTTTTTGGTCTTCATTGAGTATGCATGTGTCAAGCGGAATTTGTAGCTGTTTTGCAATATTGATGTATTCCTCATCTCTAGTGCTTTTTGTTGCGGCTGTCGCATTTACAGATGGTGAAATATCATTCTGATCAGAATCTTCCAGGTCAAATACATTTCCTACTGAGTGAAGTTTGCCTATTACTTGCGCTTTATGAATTTTGCCTTCTGTTGGCATTGGATTTAAAATTTTGAAATATGCGCGATGGTTATTGGAAGAGACAAGTGAACGTGTACCGGCAAGAAAATGGGTTGATGCTAAATTTGCTACAGGCTCAAGAAGAACTGTAAGATTATTTGGAACCTTAGAAAGGCGGACGGGTACAAGGGCGGCATGAAATGGAGGTATAGTAACATCTGCGACAGATCTAGCAAGTCCGAGATTGAAATCATCAGAAGTAGAACAAAGTGAAACAATGGGCTGACCAGAGTTGCTCGTTAGAGAATTCGATTCGTAGTCAATTTTGCACTTATTGCTCTTCAGAAAATCTAGACCAAGAATTAGAGAGTGGTGAAGTCTGTTGAACACATAAAATGTGTGCTCAAATTCTCTTTCTGAGAGTCTGAAGTCTAATTTTACACACCCCGTTATGTTCAAAATTTCTCCTCCTACACCGTAAACTTGATTATATTTTGGTTTCGACCATCTCAGTTTTTGATTTTCTTTAATTCTATTAAGTAGGGACTGTGAAATGCAAGAAATACTTGCACCTGTATCAATCAAGCATTTTGTTGCTACTCCACCTATTGAAATGTTTATCATATTTGAATTTATGGAAGTAGAAAAATTTACTGAAGATATCATAGGTTTTGAACAAGTATTTTTATTTTGGTTTGGCCTATCTAAAGGAGTCCCTAGTCCCTTAGCAGGCGAAATTTCCTATAGGGAATTTTGCTTCTTGCCACAGGCACGTTCTATGTGTCCTTGATAGCCACAAAAATTGCATATTGCGAATCTGTTGGGACAGTCTTGACGCCTATGATCAGTGCCATTGCAGCTACGGCACGGGTAGAATTTCTGTTTCGATATCGATGGCCGTGACTGTTGCCAAGATGTCCTTACATGTTGATTATTATGGTTGTGTTGATTGAAGGGTATTGTAGGTCTTGGCCGAAATTGTGTTTGATGATATTTGGGGTAAAACTGTCTCGTGTATGATGAATGACCTGCTAAAGGTCTCTGTGACTGTTGCTGGGGGCTACTGTGATTTTTTGAGGAAATAGAAGCTACTGAAATTGAATTGAGCTTCTTTTCAAATGTTTCAGTTATTTCATTTATTTGTTTTTTTAAGTACGGTTCAAGAGCTGTTATAAAAGTTTCAACAGAAGGGTTTTGTGACTCTTCTGAATCAAAATATGCTGCCTGAGTAGCTGTGGCCGCAGTGATAAATTCTATTATATTTTGTGGATTAGCGCGTTGTATTTCTGGGCGTAATTTCGGTTTGATACCGTTTAATAAGGCTTGTATCAGTTGCGGTTGTGGTAGATCCACTTTGGCCGCCATTTGCTGCATATTTGTTATGTATTCCCTTACGTCTTGATTTTGACCTTGCTTGCTTTGAAAAATTTGACCGACTTTTGACCAGTTATTTGCTGAATCTACCCATCTGGCCCTAAATGCTGCACAAAAATGGTCCCATGTGTCTTTTTGTGTGTCATCGAGACTTTTAAACCAATCAAATACTGGCCCGTGAAATTTTAATTCCAAATATTTTAATTTAATTGCTTCATTATTATTGTATATTTCATGCAGCGTGTTCCATTTGTGTAACCAGTCCTCTGGGTCAGTCACACGTGGCTGAAAATCTGGGCACAGAGAAAAGTCAATACGCTTACCTTCCGCCATGTTCTGTCTGTTGGTGTTCCGTCTGTTGGTTGCTGGTTCTGTCGCTTCTGCTTGTTCAGATGTTTTCCTCGCTGCCGCTCTTGTAACAACTTGGAGCATCGAACACTCCACCAACTGTAATCCCTGTTACTGGGGAATTATTAGGTACCGGGCGGGATTACTTAATAGTAGGAATTCTGTGCAAGGGTCTGGTTCCTCGCACACCGAAATGTCTCTGAATGAATAAAACAAGAATGTCAGTATCAATCTATTTGTATTGTTTCCGAATATATATTTATTTCAACATACTAATTATGAATATAAATAAATGCAAACATACATACATGAAAAAGACAATATGTTTGCGTGCCACCTCATGCACTACGACTACATGTAAACTACGCAGACTAGCAACAGTCGTCGCTACACTATTTATTTATTTATTTATTTATTTGAGTATTTATTTATTAAAGCACCTTTAATGAAACTAAATTATCTATTAGAATCTCTAGAGAAGTTTTTACTAAAATTATTTAAAGAAATTAATGAAATAGCAAAGTTACTAACCTGAATGAATAAAACAAGAATGTCAGTATCAATCTATTTGTATTGTTTCCGAATATGGTTCGGAAGCCAATACACATAGATATATATACTGAACGAGATACTTAAGCTGTCAAAATCTGTCACATTAATTTAAACTATTACATGGTGTCTAGACCCTAAATTGCTCGAAGTGAAAACTATATGATAGTTTTAATTCTTTTCCGACACTGTGCAGACGGAACGTATCAAGCTGTCGAAAACTTGTGTAATAGTTTTAATGATTACGAGAAGAAGTCTAGATCAAATTTGCTTGAGGAATAATTTATTATGAAAATAAGTTTAAAGTTTTAAAACTAAAACTGATCTATATTTTGAATTCTTTTGTTTACTCTGTAGCCGTATAACATATTAGCTAGTTAGCTTGTTATCGAATCATTTAATATTATTCTTGTATGTATTGATTGTGTATGTCTACATGTTGAATAAAAAACCGTTTAAACTAACAACCTCGCGTATTTTTTCCACAAAAATGATTTTCTTGAAATGTTGTAACAAATCACTTGAACATGTCTGTATTGCAACTTAAATTCGTTGCGTTTGGGAAATGAAACAGACAACGTGCCATGAGTAAATCGCTATGATTTAGACATTAGTGCTATGTAATCACATATTCAGTACATTAAGTACGAAGCATAACCAGACCCCTGCGATTGTTATAATTGTTAATCGCTGTAATGTTCCCATAAATCCTCCATATTGCGTTCATTTGAGACCCAGTAAAATGAAGTTTAAAAAGAGTCTAAAAATAAAGTGTAAATATATAAATTAAAATTCGATTTTTCAGCGTTCGTCGTGTGATGAAGTCAGTGGGCGGAGCTAAAGTATCGGAAGCGTACCCCAGCAAATGTGTTTGGGTTTCACTCACCTTAATTATTTTCTGTGAAAAAATGCTCATTAAGCCTCTCGCCAAGAAAATAATATTGCGTATACCGTATATTTATTGTTCTTTTTCGGTTTAGTTTAAGGCCCAGTTTCATGTAGGCCATACAATGAATATGAGGGTGTGGCTTAATAGAAGTTACTGGGCTCTCTCTGTCAAAGAGACTAATAGGGTTCACCAGGACAGTAGCATAGCTACTGTTTAAATCACATGACTTGGTCAAAGGTAAACATTCAAACTGTCATTTTTTCTTCTTGACTAGCTAGAAATCTGCACAATACATTTAAACTTCAGGGTGTTGAAAGCATCCGTAAGAACAAAAAAATAATGGTTTAATGTTTCAGTGAAAAAGATGTATCCAAATCTGAAATGATTTTGAATTAACCACGATTGATAGTTTGAGGGCGGAGCCTGCTTTTCATACTGTGGCCTTGGGTGTAAACAATGTTTTGTTTCAATTACAACACATACTGTAACATGAATTCGACGGGATAAGACAGCAATCTAGAGCTCCCAAACAGGTTCAATCTTTTGACCACCCCATTTAAGAATTATTTACAGAAAGGGAGTTAAAAATTGTCGATTAACTAGTTTTGCACGGATTCATTTGAAGGAACTTTTTAAGATTTTAATTTTACCTCAGATGCTTGAAATTAAGTATGTAGCTTTGCCTAGTAGTCTTTTACCTAGTTTGTTTAAATGATAACCCCTGAGTCTAAAATGGCCTGCCCCGGGGGCTCCTGGGTTTGAAACATAGAAATACATAGAAAAATATTCAAAAATCTTCTTCAGAATCACTTGGCTCAGATACTTGAAAATTGGTATGATGCATTGCCTTGTAGTCCTTTATCAAGTTTGCAAATGATGTCCCCAGGGTCCAAAATGGCCCTGCGGCAGGGAGTCCTGAGTTTGAGCCACAGAAATACATGTAGGAAACTAATCAAAAATCTTCTTGTTTCGAACCACTTGGCTCAGATGTTTGAAATTTGGTATGATGCATTGCCTGATGGACTCCTACAAAGTTTGTGTAAATGGTGGCCCTGGGATCCAAAATGCCTCTGGGGCAGGGAGTCTTGGGTTCGAAATCAAAATGTACTTAAAAATCTTCTTCTCCAGAACCCCTTAGTTCAGATGCTTGAAATTTGGAATGACGCATTGCCTAGTGGTCTCCTACCAAGTTTGTTCAAATGATGGTGCCAGGGTCACAAATGGCCCTGCCCCAGGGGGTCTAGGGTTTGAACCATAGAAATTCGTAGAAAAATATTCAAAAATCTTTTTCAATACCACTTGTCTCAGAGGCTTGAAATTTAGCTTCTATCATTGCCTAGTGGTCCTTTACCAAGATTATTCAAATGATGGCCCCAGAGTCCAAAATGGCCCGGCCCAAGGGGTCCAGGGTTTGAACCATAGCAATACATAGAAAAATATTCAACAATCTTCTTCTTTAGAACCTTTTGGAAATGGTTTTAAACTATCAGGATTGTTCAAACTATGACCCTAGTTTGACTTAAACTTTTTAGCGCAGGTGAGCGATTCAGGGCCTCTTGGCCCTCTTGTATCTATTCATTATTATTTTTTGTCCTCTCTGCATCAATTACCAGCAGTCTTTAAATTAGTGAAAAAGCGTACTAGAACGACGAATATCGCTTTTCTCGCCTGAATTCCAAACCATAACCAAATGACTATATTAGCTATATTTTGATAAGTCCATGCATTAACGTGTAATATCAATTGAACTAGGGTTATAAGGGGCATTCGTTTTCTGCACACTGCTAAAAATCGTGGTTACTTATTTGAACAGACTCGTTGAGACTGTTCTAATTCCTTTTACATAGCGAGCAGAAACAAGTAAAATATCATAAATTATCATCTACAAGCGCCGTAACAAAAGCATGCTAGCACAATCATGAGTTTTTCATCGTTTATGCACAATATAAAAGGGAAAAACAACAAAGAACAGAAAAACACATTGTGTTACTTACCATCTGTGACGTTTACACGGGCGATACAGTATCAGACACGAAATCATCATACGCTGCGTCACAAATCTTCATCCCAATCCAGTATCACGCGTAGGACAATATCACTTCTGCAGCTTGGATTTTCTATGCATTTACCTATAAAAATAACAGACAAAGGGTTATAAGGGGCACACGTCTTCTACTCACAGCTCAAAAATATTTATTGTGGTAGCTCATTTTAACCGTCTCAGTGAGGCTGTTCTAATCAGACAAACAATATTCTACATTTTGCACACAGAAACAAGTAGCGCGAAGAATTCTAGCACAATGATGATAATGTATTCAACGTTTAAATACGAAGGAAAGAATAAAAATAAACATTGTGTTACTTACCATACGAGACGATGACATGAGCGACACGATGTCATTAACAGTTTTAATTGTTTTATCACAATAATCTAGTTAACTATCCAAAAAGATGTTTTTCTCAGACAACATTTCTCACAATAATTCAAAACACTGACACGATTTTTTTAATTTGGCCGCTTGATGCGCCAACCATTGATTGCGCATGTTCATAAACGGCGCATGCGCAGCAGAAAAGGAATTTCAAATTTCTCAGCAGGTGGCGAAAACTTGTATTTCACTGTGGTTAATAATATAACTTGAGGAAATTTATTGATAGGTAACTATTGTGTTTGCTTTCGTAATTTTAAAATAGAGAATAGAATTGAAAATTTAAATTTTGAAAATTTCTTGCGCTTTTTAGCTCACATGAGCCATATAGGCTCAGGGTGAGCTATTGTGATCAGTCGGTGTCCGTCGTCCGTCGTGCGTCAATTTGCTTTAAATGACATCTTCTCTGGAACCACTAGGCCTAGGGCTTTGATATTTGTTATGAAGCATTGTCTAGTGGACCTCTACCAAGTTTTGTTCAAAAACTGGCCCTGTGGTCCAAAAAGGCCCGGGGGGTCTTGGGTTCGAAATTCAAATATACTTAGAAATCTTCTTCTGAAGAACCACTCGGGGCATGTGATTGAAATTCTGTTTGTAGTATTGCCTAGTGGTCTTTTACCAAGTTTGTTCAAATGATGGCCCCAGGGTCTAAAATGGTCCCGGCCCAGGGGCCATGGGATTGAACCATAGAAATACATAGAAAAATATTAAATAATCTTCTTGTTCAGAACCATTTGGCTTAGTTGCTTGAATTTTTTTATGTAGCATTGCCTAATAATCTTATATCAAGCTTGTTCAAATAATGGGCCCAGGGTCCAAAATGGCCCAATGGCATGGAGTCCGAGGTTTGAACCATAGACAAATATTCAAAAATCTTCTTCTTCAGAGCCGCAAGGCTCAGATGCTTGAAATTCGGTATGTAGCATTGCCTAATAGTCCTTTACCATGTTTGTTCTAAGGGTGGCCCCAGGGTCCACAATAGCCCCACGGCAGGGTGTCCTAAGTTTGAACCATATAAATACATAGAAAAGTATGGAAAAAAAACTTCTTTTTCAGAATCACTTGGCTCAGATGCTTGAAATTTGGTACGTGGCATTGCCTAGTAGTACTTTACCAAGTTTGTTCAAATGATGACCCCAAGGTCTAAATGGCCCAACCCCAGAGGTCATGAGATTGAACCATAGAAATACATAGAGAAAATATTCAAAAATCATCACTTTCAGAACCACTTGGCTCAGATGCTTGAAATTTGGTATGTAGCATTGCCTTGTAGTCGTTTATCCACTTTATACAAATGATGGCCCCAGGGTTTAAAATGACCTCGCGGTAGGGAGTCGTGTGTTTGAAACATAGAAAACAGAGAAAAATATTCAAAAATCTTCTTCTTCAGAACCACTTGGCTCAGATGCTTGAAATTTAGTATGTAGCATTGTCTATTGGTCCTTTACCAAGTTTGTTCAATTGGGTTTGAACCATAGCAATACATAGGAAAATATTCAAAATTGGAAATGGTTGCAAACTATCAGGTTTGTTCAAATGATGACCCTTGTTTGACCTTTAACTTTTTCGCTCAGATGAGCGATTTAGGGCCTCTTGGTCCTCTTGTTTTAAATAGTAAAGTGAAGTACTTATTCTGACAGCAAGTAGAAAATGTTAGAGTATAATTGGTCAATGTGCTAATACCAAATATAAGCCACGACATGACAAAACCAAGAAGTGGCATATAGGCCCAGCAAAATCTCACATCACCCTTTGTTTCCGTCCAGTGTGATCAGAAGCTTTCTGTTCCCATGACGCTCTGACTTTGAAATCATAGGCTTGGGCAAGAGTATTGCTGAAAGAAAATTTGGACCTATGTCTATCATCATACCAGATAGGAACCAGATCCATCAAATAATTTAGAAAATATAAGCTCTTAAAACTTTTAGCGTAAATGCGGACGCCGCCGCCGACTCCGACGCTGACGCCGATGCCGACGCCGATGCCGACGCCGGGGGTTGTGCAATGGCTCTTCCTGGACTTCGTCCAGGCGAGCTGATAACCCATGTCCGGCAACACGCATAAGTATACCAAACAATCCGCCTGCATTATAAAATAAAGTCATGTTATACGTTTTTTTTATTTTGGTTCTTATTCTATCACAGTGCGCCTATGGAAGCAATGGAAAGTTCCTGTGCTTTATTCTGCAACGATTCGCTGTTTCGGAGCACGTGAGTCTAACTACTGACGTCACTAGCGATACTGACGTCATTTTGTGACATTTTGAGACGTTAGACGGTGTTATGTCTCTTTTTCTTTCTAAATTCGCCTTAAAAATGTACATTTATCTTAAATACAGTCAAGAAAATTGGCGGGAGCATTAACGCGCTGGCAAGAAGGTTGAGAGAATTTGAATGAAAAGAATACTTTTGCAGCGTTTTTTAGTGTTAGAATCAAGATAGTTCAGCTCTAGGATTGAATTGTTGTGTAATAATTCACTGTTTTTCGGTCTGTTGTAAGTAGATATATCATTCGCGCTCCGCTCTCGTGATATGCTCTACTTCACAACTGACCTCCTCCAAACAGTGCAATATTACTCAACAATTCACTGCTATAGCTAATCTATTTCTTAGTTAAATTCCCTTACATGTATTACGTATAGTTTTATCATTAATCATGATATGATCTTTTTACATTCATAATATAAAACTGTGCATGTCTAGGATAGCTTGTGCATATCCGAAATCTGTTTGAGGCATCACAGTTCGTCCAACAAAGAACTATACAACTCAGTCTTCACGTGCGCAAGTTGATTGCGAATAGGTTGGTGTACACAAACATTTCGCATACGTATGAGTACAGTTTTTTTTTTAACTTAACACGAGATTGTCAAATTTTAGTGTATGTATAAATGTGTACATCAGACTCTCTTCGGGACGTTTATAAGACACAGTAGGGACAGCACCATCGCCGAACCCAACCACACCTTGTCCTGTAAGAACTTAACGCAATATTAATGGAGGAAAAGAACGATTTTCCACAAAATAATTCATGTTAATTCAAACCGTTTATGCAAGGCCTGAATAGGAAAGTTGCCCATGCAAAATTTTGGTTTAGCAACTCTCAAGAGTTTTGTGATAACTTCATCACCATTATTTTTTTCTTTCTTTTTTTAACTCAAAACAGAAAGTTTGCACAATGCGTTTTACATGCATACGAGTCAAATAGCATCGACATATTTTGGTTATTTATTTGCAAAAGCTTTATCGGTGGGAATGGAATTACGCTTATAATAATAAGTCGGGAATTGATAAAAGGTGACATTACAATATCAGATATGACATTTAAACTTGACCCAGACTGACACACAATTGACCGGTAAAAGTGTTGAAAAGCATGAACATCTGGAATCTGCCAGATTGAAAAATGAGTTTTATGTCCCAAGACGTAATTAGCTATAGGAAGGCGATTTGTTTTATCTTAAGGTGAGTGGGTACAATTTCAGGGATTGAAACTCTGGCACTTTTGTTTTTGTCTCCCTTTTCAATATGGTTCAACTCTTATATTCTTAGAGAAGATTTCCTTTAAGAGTAGACTCCATTTTGGAAGAGTTACGTCATTCAAGGGAAGTCTGATAAAATACCTCTACAAAGCAAAGACATATGTTTCTATATGCAGTATCTTTCCCTCACTAACCTCTCTCTCTCTCTCTCTCTCTCTCCTTCTCTCTCTGGAAAGACGAATCATTCCATTTGCCTGAGCGAAATTCTCTCTCTCTCTGTCCGTGGAAAGAAGAAAACAAGGATCATTCCACTAGCCTGAGCGAAATTGGTGCAGCATATGGCAGTAGGATATATGGGTTGTGATTTCGGACTGGACAGATGCGCAAGTTTATCTTGATTTTCAATATGAGCTATGTCCGGGGAATATTTCTCGAGACATAAAATGTGCGCATGCCCAGACCATCGTCAGCATATGCGCAGTCTGTCAGGCTTCTGCAGTTTGCTACTGGCTGAAAGGAGGCGGATCTTATTGATAAATAAACTGTGATTACTTTCAGTTCTGCGAAATCATTTTTGACGGATTGATATATTGAAAATACGTTAAACTTCGTATATGGTAACTTTGCTACATGCTTAATCGCGGATTCTGTCTGAAGTTTTTCTTTGAGTACAATTTTACCCATGCGGCCAGGAAAAATTATTGCCTTAGCAGGGCTGTAAAAATCATTAGTATCAGACAAGGAGCTAGTCTACATACCAGACTGCGCATGTGCGCAAGCTATCCTAGGCAGACACCGGCTTTAAAACATTAAACCGTTCTTGATTAATCATAAAAAAAAGACTTCAATGACCTATTTTTCGATTTCACAAACTTTATGGCATGGTAAAACTACAATGTACATGAAGATAAATACAAGGTGAACGCGTTAAATAGATGGTAATAAAATGTAAGACAAGGATCCCATTTATTGTTTCTCTGATGCGTAGTTGCATTGCCAGTAATGAAAAGAAATCAAATCAGTATCAAATGATATTCATTCGTAATATGATAGTTTTGTAGAGTTCTGTATATAAATTTTAATCACTTCTTTACTCCATACTGTCTATAACTGCTTTCTTTTTATATTAATCGCTTTTGATTACTTGAAACTCGCTTTAGATAGTTCGATACTATCAATGGTAAATAAATAAAGACGACGACGACTGCTTGACGTTTTGGTATGACGATTGTTGAAAGACTTGAAAACAAAGAGGGACTGGCTTTGAGGGACTTGCGCAAAGCGAAGGTAGAGCCTGAAAACGTTTGTCTTTAAAGCAAAATGGTGTCAAATTAGGCCCTGCACAATGCGTTTATGATGATACGGATTAAATTATATATTCGTACAAACACAACTTTGTTTCTCTAGTAAATTTTTCATATGTGTTATAAGAAAATTATCTCTTATCAAAGTTAAAACATGGTACAGATCTTTCGTACCCTGCAAACATCTAATATGCAATTAATTACCCAGAGACAGATTAATCAGTGATAAAAATCACGAAGAATTTGCTAAATAGCCACATTTTGGATGGCAGGCCATAACTGGGAGTGTAATAGGTCTTTCTAGGTCCGACCAATGGGATAATTCGCTAATTTTCATGGCATTGTTTTTAATCTGTCAATGAACCGCCTATAACAACATAGATTGTAAAATTATAGCATTTTAAACGACTCTGAAGTGTAACTGACGCTGAGCAGTGCAGCTGAAAGCGTGGTCTGGTATTCCGTATATTTGGTACCAAAAATTATAATAAACATTGGGACACCAAAACTAATTACAAAAATTACTCGAAAAAAATGTAAAGTTATATATATTTTAAAGTGCTGCAATGCGCCCAACAGATGCCAGTGGAATGGAAAAACAGCGTTGATTGTGATCAGACTTCCCCTTGCAAGGGTAACGTCAGATGTTGCGTAGCGCATATATTGTAAAACTATGTAAATTCATATTTTGTGTGATTGTTTTTGAGCGTACATATGGCATATGATCGATTTACTTTTATGTACATTTAAAGTGACCCGTTTTTTTTTTGGTTTTTTTTTTTGAAGATACCCAGAAACCGGGGCTCGTTTTTGCTTTTCGTTTTCGGGTAGGGTAGGCTACTGGATTGGGCTTCTTTCTTTTCATTCCGTTATACCATAAAAAATTCTATGTATTGGGATAGATAGGTCTGAGCGGACAGTGTAGACTCCTATCAGGCTATCCTAGAGGAGCAGTCTGATCAGTGTCTACATTGTTTGCTATTCCGCCTGAATATTTTGGCTACCGCTTTGTAAAACCAGGCTGTTCCGTGTTTGGGACAGTTGCGGCGATTATTTTTGGTGTCCCAATATTTAGAATTTTACGGTAGTACTGATTGCTGCCAGTGCTTTTTCTTTTCTTGAATCATGAGGCCTGAAACAGTAAATGTTTGGTTTCGCTGACCAGTGTCTGTTGTATATTTGTATTTGATAGATCTTTTGATTTGTACATATTTTTTAAGTGGGCCTCAAATAAGAGTAGCTTGTAACTAATTGTGTCACCCACTGAAAATAAAGTCTTTATTATCATTTATTATTATTATTATTATCTTTTCAATGTTATGCACCAATGGGTTTAGTACAGTTTCGGCACTTAAACTAAAATGTTAACTACAGCTCTTAAGGCTACTCTTGTGCGTTCCATCACTAGGCGTTCGTTTTGAAAATCTTGACGAAAATGTGGGGTTGAAACGCAAAAAGTACATACAAAAACTGCCAAAGTTCACGAAACACACGCATAGTAAATCAAACCAGACAGTGGTCATTCAGAAACCCTTACAACCCACGTCACCAGAACGTAACGTATTTTCAAAAGAACTTCATTTGGTATGATCCAGTGCTTGTACTTGGGTTTAGTTTTGATATGATCTGCCATTTTCTGTTCTGTTCTGTTCAATTCTCGTATCGACGTTACCCAAATGGCTCAACGGTACGTAACCATAGTTGCACACATTTGGCGCCGTGTGTCCGTCCATTGTCATTCAGTCTGTAAATGTCTCGTCGGTCAGTGCTGCCTAACCAGTATTTATGCTGTTGATGTTTGCCTTCTACGGCTCCAAGTCAGGTTCTGTCCGGAGAAGGAGGCGCGCGCCACAAGAAAGCCACCCCAGCGGAAAGGCCAGGGAAACACAGGCCATCCCCGCCCGCAGAGGAGGAGCACACCGAAACCCAGGTCCCAACGAGAGAACACGCAGGCGTTCCTTAGGTTTCAAGGATGGGACCTGTTTGGGTCCCATATTACTTACAGCCCTTAATTTTAACCCTCCCCCGTATCCAAGTAATTTGGTTCCGGATGGAGGTCCCTTATTCTGACCTTACCCTTAGGTGGGGATTGACGCAGTCACAGGTAGGGACCTTTTCAGGTACCTTTAGGGCTGTTGCACTTCAGTTATTTTGGTCGAGTAATTTTGCCAAGTGATGAGTGCAACATTAAGTTTGAATTTTGAACTCCCCCGTCAAAAGTGAGCATCTAGCGTGGTGCCGGCTTTAGGATGCTAGTGCCTTGCTCATTAATCATTTATGATCCTAAAGGATATTAAAAAGAGCAGAAATTAGTTGGGAATGGCTTAAAGTTTTTTTTGCATAGGGATGGGTCTCGCACTGTATGGTCAAGCATATATAATAAAGATGTGGCTGTTATATACTAACCCCAGTTAGTTAGGTATATAATATTGATAAGTTGATGGGCCGTTAGTAAGTTTTCTTGTGAGTATGATGATGCCACCATAGGGCTGTCGCTATTAAAAACACGCCTCACCCAGGGGTGGCAGAGCATCAAGTTTGGTTGTTAGTATGTTTTGCGTGTGTGTGTGCCTACTTATTTTGTGCTAGCACAATGTGCGTGTACTTGTTATTTTTTGCGTGCATGCGTGTTTGCGTGTATGCCGGCTTGCGTGCGTGTTTGTGTGTTTATGTTTGTGATTGCGTATCTGTCCGTCTGTCCGTCTCCATCCTCTTCTTCTGGGATGTCTCCACCGTTGTTGTGTCCTGCATCCATCGTTGTTTCGCTGCCGCGCCGTAACAGGCATGCTAAGGTAAGACTGGCGGAGTGTCATTACCCAGAGAGACAAGGACGGTCCTTAATTGGTTATTGCTTAAATTCCTGTTACTCATTTTGTTGCAAAAATACCAATTTAGATGCCTAGGTGTGTAGGTTATTTTACCCTAGTCTTATTGAAATATAATATGTGTTGCTCACCTATGTTTTGGCCCCTCATGCGTCAGCCTTTTCATGGCACATCTTTCTTCCCCTCTGTTCTTTTTTCGATGGCGAAATAGCCGAGGCGTCTCCCCCCGTCGGGGCACCGATGGGATTACCTCCCTTGCCCTTTCCTCATTGAGGGGGGCACGCGCACCGTCTCCCGCGCGCGCCGCATGTAACACTTTTGTCCAATATAATGATGGATTTCTATGTTTACGGTCACGTCGCGACAGGGTCTAGCCGCGCGAAGCCCAACCCCCCCCCGATTCCCGGATAATGGTCTCGTCCACATTCTAAGGGGGATGGTTCCATTCCTTATACACCCGGGGAATAATTACTAACCCTTATGAAGCCCACCATCGACCCCCCGAGAGGATTTTCCGAGTTAAAGGACGGAATTTCCATTTTTTGTCGCCTTTTTTATTCAAAAAGTAGTCTATGCGTCATTTCCCCCCCCCCCCCCCGCCCCGCCTACGGAGTGGAGTCGTCCACATTTATAATTGGCACACCCCCCTCCCTGCAGGTAGTGGGAAGGGGGCCAACCCATATTTAAGCGATTTATGTATTTATTTGTTCTATTATTGTATTTTGAAATTTATGCTTCGTTACAAAAAGGGGTTTATAAAGAAATTTTTGAAAGAACTTTAACCCATACTAATGTTTGCCTTTTGTTGTCTCTTTCTATTTTGGTAGGGTTTAGCGTCTGATGTAGATTACTAATTCCCTATATTACTCTTAATTCCTAGTATAATTAACTAAATTCCTAAATTCCTAAATTCATTTTATGCTGTAATACTTCTTCTTCTTTCTTCATTCGAGTGCCTGTGATTTATTAAATTCGGAGTCGCAATTTCGCTCTGTGATCCTAACTAAATTCCTAAAATTCCTAAATTCAACAAATTCCATGAAAGTAATTCTTATGTTGTTGTTTTTTTGCCTTTTTTCTTGATACGACTGCATATTAAACATTTTCCCTTGATCTGGCTTAAATGTAAGTCGTCGTTGTGCTCCCCAAAAACGTCCGGGCGGTTCTCTTCCTATCACACGTAGACCCCGATCAGACGCTCCTTACGTGCCGACTCAGTGATATGCTATCCTACCCGCCTTCCAGACTAGTCCATTTACAAGGATGGACGAGTTCATAGTAAGCCCTACCTTTATAAACCGCCCAGACACTTCCGGTGCACACGGTAAGTTGTATGTTAGAAACTCGCAGTGGAGATCATTGACCCTATAATTGGCCAGTTGCGCTTTTGATGAATTATCTCGTGCTTCCACACCTGAGCTTCCCGTGGAATGCCATTAAGCCGTGAGAGCTCGCGATATTGATTTTTGTTGTAAAATAAATATTAATAACGCGCACCAAATTTTGTGGTCTAAAAATGTTGGATGCTGTATTTTCTGTTTCGGGCTTCGGATTTGATTGGGGTTTTCGGTAATGTCCGAGTATGTATAAGAGCTTTTGATCCACCTCCACTGCGCGCCTCTCTGTACGTCTGTACGTCTGTTTACTGTAGTGTACGATTATGTCTAGTCTGCTATTGGCTCGGCGGTCGGTGGCACATGCGTTAGAGACTTTTATATCCTGGATGTTACTCAGAGCCGGCCAGCAAGTGATTGGGAAGGAGTCCCACCTAGCATGTGACCGGCTCCGCACATGATTTTGAGTTCGCTGAACACCATGCCACCGCTCGTCGAGTCTAGTCTGTAAATGCCTGTAATATAATGGTTCGTATGTCTGTCTTTTTTCTAGTACTCTGCCTCCGAGGTGTAGGTGTAGGATCGGACTGCGCCAACACGTGTAGGGTTTATTATTATTACTATTAGCCATTATGTCCACTTTGTTTTACTTTCCCCACTTCGCGCACCCCCGAGCGATGCCTAGGCAGCCGGGAGAGGCCATAGTCGTGGCAAGGGAACCGCTTCATCCGATCTGGCTCTCGCCCAAACCTGTAATTCACAGTCGCCTGCCGTCCCACAGCCAGGCCAGACCGCCAGACAGGGCCAGGTAGGGTGGCGACATGTTGGCGCGCGTCGTTATGCAACCGCTCGTCGAGTCTAGTCTGTGAATGTCTGTAATATAATGGTTCGTATGTCTGTCTTTTTTCTAATACTCTGCCTCCGATGTAGGTGTAGGATCGGACTGCGCCAACACGTGTGGGGTTGTTATTATTAATGTTAGCCATTATGTCCACTTTGTTTTACTTTCCCCACTTCGCGCATCCCCCAAGCAATGCCTAGGCAGCCGGGAGAGGCCATAGTCGTGGCTAGGAAACCGCTTCATCCGATCTGGCCATTCCAAACCTGTAATCCACAGTCGCCCGCAGTCCCACAGCCAGTCCAGACCGCCAGACAGGGCCAGGTAGGGTGGCGACATGTTGGCGCGCGTCGTTATGCAATATGGGATCGTACCCAAATGGACCCATGCACATTTCAGCATAAAACACATCCTATATACAGGGTCCCCGCGTCCCAATTATGCAGGCCTTAGCAATACATCTCAGGGCGTCAGGAGACGGATGGCATGTGAGGCCTCTTCGGGCCATTGTCAACATCCGCTCTATATTCCCAGATCTGTAAGCCTCCATCGGACCTCGCTTCGCTACGTCCGATGGAACAGACCCCTGTAATCACACACCCCGGTGACTCCTAGTATTGTATGTCCGTTGTCTATGTCTGTATTGTTCCAGTTGAAATAGTGGGTAGGATTGGCCTGCCTGAACTGTCCGCTCGAATGCCCCTCACCCATGACACTGTCGCAAATGATAGGTTTGTGCACGGCCCTATATTTTTTCCTCATACTGGGTATCTCTAATATACTGAAATATAGCTTCCCTTACTTCTTGAGATTTTGTTCCCAACAAGCTTGTCGAGACAAGGTTACCTGCGTATGTAATGTCCTGCAGTGTTCTAAGCAATTTTTGTCTAGGCCCAATGTGTGCGCTGCATTGTCATTTTGATTTCTTGCCATGATTATATATACTTACTCAGATGTGTACGTGCCGAAGGCCGAAATTCCGGATAAAACTTTTGTATTCTTCTTTCTTGTACTTTTCATATTGTCAAAACGAAAGAAAAAAAAAACACGCTCACACACTCAGAACACCTAATCAATTAAAAGCAGAGCAATCCGACTACATGGCGGTATTCGAAATTATAATTCATTTTGCGGAACAGAACAGAAAAGAACAAAAGCTCATCTATGTAGGTAAACATGTCAGGTTACACATAGATGATATATGATATTTAAACAAGTGACATTTAAGAGAAAAAAGGAACTTTTCAGTCTATCACACAAAAACTGTCAGCTGATTGGCCATATCTCCAGCTGCACATCTCCAGAACCTGCTTAAAACATGTAATGGTATATGGTCCTGGAGAATTCAATTGGCAAAATTAACTCCTTTGATGTCTTTGACAAATCAGATGAAAATGAAAGTGAAAATTCTGCGGTGTAGACCTTAATGCATAAATATGCCAAAAGCAGTGCGTTCAGCTCATTAATGATACATAAAATTGAAGAAAAAAAAAATAAGTATAAAAATAAAAAAAATAACACCAGCATGCTGGGAACTCGATACTCCCTTTTTACAAGTCGAAACTCGCTTTTTATAACTCGATACTTGCCTTGTATAACTCGAAACTCTCTTTTTATTACTCGAAACTCGATACTGTAAAAAAGAAACCCTCCTGTGGTCGAGTGGTTATAGTAACTCGGTTATGCTGCAGAAAGTCGCCGGAAGGTCACGAGATCGCGCCCGCGTTTCGACGACTGGGAAAACTCTCTCTGTCAATCCAGCAATAAATGGGTAACTCTTTTGAATCAGGGTAGGATAAGGCAGCAAAAGGAGAGTGATGGGCTCCGCCTTTCATCTGTTGTGCCCAAGATACAGTGAGTCTCTAACCCCCACTGCCCCTATGGCTATTAGGCTACATGTATGAGAAACATTTACCTTTTTACCTTTACTATGCATAGACCTTGCTGAACATTAAATTGTTAACACAAATAAAGGCTGCTGGTGAAAGAAAACACAAAAACAAAGCAAAACACATTTACTACCTATGAATCACTTGAAGGGAGTCAAAAAGCCCATTGCCGAGCTATAAGATGAATTAAAATGTTGGAGTTGACTTGTTCTTTGCTTAAAATCAAAACTTTACAAATAAATATATGTTGTGAGATATCATGTAAATTACCTCTTGCCATTCTCTTGAGTTCCGACTGTATAAAAATATAAATTGGGAGGCCTAAAGCCCCAAATTACCAATGTATGAAACTAAATGCCGGGAGATGGATGCCTTAGCGGTCAGTGTAAACCCATATCAGACTGCACCTGAAATAAGCAGGCTTATCAAGATCTTCATTGTTTGTCTTTTCCAACTATTAAAATCAGCATAAAGTGTATGGGTATAGCTCCGTATTTTTCTGCACTTTTTACAAAGAGAAACAACTTCCATTACATCATGTTTGCCTCCCTGAATGACGTAACTCTTCAAAAATGGAGTCTACTCCTAAAAGTAAGAGTTTAATTTGCAGGAGCAAATTATTCCTTTTAAGAGTTGAACCCTATTGAGAAGGGAGACAAAAAACGAAAATGGAGAAGTCTCAATCCCTGAAAGTGTACCCACTCACCTTAATATAAAACAAATAGATTTCCAACATATAACTTTGTCTCGGGGCATAAGACTCATTTTCTGTGATATGCACTCTTAAATCTGGCAGATTCCTGTTGTTCTGATAATGCCCATGCTTTTCAATACCCTTACAGATCAATTGTGTGTCAAGCTGACACGTCATATCTGGTATCTTATAGCTGATATTGTGATATCGCTTTTTGTAATTTTTCCCTTACTAGCTTGTTTCGCAAAACTTATCATAAGGCTGGTAGCATGTTAACGACGTTATTGTTCACCTGCGCTTATTAAGTTATCTAGATAAAACATTGCATAACTGTCCTTAATTTCAAAATGATTGGTAAAGCATTGTTCTAAATATGAGAACATCTGTAAATATATAAGTACCACAAAGTAACAAAATGTAACAAATTCATGCAGAAACTGCCATATTCTAATAGCGAGTATGTATCATTCAGTATCATATATTTATGTATTTATTTGTTATCATTATTATTTTACAAATCTTGCAAGTATTTTTCTTACAACCGTCTTTGTGTTAAGCTATCAGACATCCTTTCCTGAACAGGATAATTTTAAATCGTGGGTCTAGGACACGTAGCCGTATGACCACTTTATGGGACTGAACCGCTTTTTGTTGCGAATGTACTGCTCTGTATATAAAATATCACTCATTACAGCCATAGCACTTATTGCATTACTGATCTACTAGGAAAAGAATGACTGCTTCATAAAGTAGCTGACACCAAACAGTCTAGTGGGTGAGTCCTTTTGGTTGCTAAATACCTGTCATGTAGCTTCAGAAACCGGACCAGTCTGCATGAGCAGTGTATAATTATCTAAGTTTGTTCAAACTCAGTGCCCGAAATAATAGATCAGGGTCATGGAATCATGCCGAATCGCATTCTGAGGCAGCAGAAAATCATAATAGTTCCCTAGTATGTGCGTAATTCCTCTAGTATTGAGTTCACTGGAATAACTTTTTAATCGACGATTTACTTTCAAGGACCGAAGATGTTATCAGTAATTATAGCCTGTTTGTCCGGGGGCTACTAACACTTCATCACTGTCATGCTATAAGCCTTGAAAGTATCTAAGAGGGATAAAGCTGCATCCCATTCCCTAAAACCAGTAGGTCACAGATATGCACGTTGATATTGCATGAGTGATGGGCGCATTTTTGCCATTGAATTTTTTTTCTATATATAACTAGGATAATTTAATTTCGCCTACTTATTTTAAGAGCTTAAGAGTTGTTGCTTTTGACTCTGTGTTTATTGAACCGCGTATTACCTTTTGGAAGGAGTTTGTTGTTTGTAAAATGTGCGAAGTTTTTAGCACGTGCTCAGCATCATGCTCTGATTTCACATGTGTCCGCCATTGTGAACTCGAAGTTATTTTTTATACGCCGCTCTAAGATGGTTCGTAACATGTGCCCTCCATGCGTCTGTCTTTTCGTCTGTTTGTTCATCTGTCCATACATTAACATTTTTGTAGCTTTGTAGAGCTTCATACATTTAACCACAGTATTCAGATCAGTAGCTTTGACGTTGACGTTGCCAATAGCATGGTAGCCATAAGGGTAGTGAGGAAAAGAAGCCCACTATATCTTGGGCACAGCGTGTGCATATGTTCATTTTTTTAAAGTCACGTAAAATAAAGCATATAATGTTTATTTGAGTAAGTCAATGTAAAATTTAGGTTAGCAATAGAAATGTTTAGAAATTTGATAAAAAGAAATAGTCCTGCAATAAGCCCAGAAAAAAATGAGATAAGGAACAATTAATGTCGACTATTAGTCGATCATCGGTTGGTTTTACAAAGTAAAATGCAATGATAGGGAACATATATATTCATTCAGACCCCATATTAAAGGGAAAGGCATATTTTCATTAAACTGACAACAGTTCACGAAAAGTGACCATAATTTTTTGGATGATTCCCATCCCCACTTCCTAGATGGCTTGAACGTCAAGGTCACATAATATACTAAGAATTTTGTTCCAAATCCTGAGATAGATATAGTTCACATTTGGCACAATGATAGATATTGATCCTAAACTTCACATTACCATGTCTATTTCCCCATTTGACACTATGAATTTCTTTTCCTTTTTGTGAATAAACATGCCTAATTGAAGTATGAAAATTAGAAACAGGACCATTGGTCAAATATTTTCCATCGTCAAAAACTGAAAAAAGCTTATTTCTTTTGCCGTGCATTATCTTTTGCTGCACCCTGCAGCAACCTTTTTACTTGTTTTCTAGCAGTTGTGCAGCAACCTGAGCGACTTGTAATATTTTAACTCTATCAAATGTAGGTTGGAGATATAAAGAGTACGTCTGTTCAGCCATGAAATATTGGATTCATTGAAAGTGGACAGCAAGACTTACTTCTTTCGAATTTATTTTGAAGGCGGTCGGACTACTAAACCCTCGATGATGCAGGCTGTCGCGGAAGACCTTCCAGTGAAGCGGTGTACTCCTCTTCTGCTCCGAGGCAGCTTGTTTGTCAAGGTGTTCGACCTGCGACAGCAGACCGCTGGTTCATGACACCTAAGGAAGATGCGACTTAGTCTTTTGCGGTTCTGTCTATATACTGAATAAACATGCAATGTTCTTCTTCCACATGAAATACAGACTCCGAACTTTACACGGGCACGGAAGTTTGTGAATGTCGGAAAGTTAGACGCTCATATCAAACTCCACAATGTTTATGGCAGTTTGTTGTACGTTTGTTCATCTCCGGATGACTCGTATTCAGTCTTGGTAACAATTTACTCCTCTTGTGACATGCGGGTGGTGAGTCTCTATAGGCTGGAATTCCTGAGATACAGGGGACTAAATATATCATTACTGTCTCGATATCAATTTTAAAGAAAAGCAGTGTCTCGGGGTCCGGTACCGGATCCCTAGCCTGCCAGTCTCGGCGTCCGGTACCTGACCCGGAGCCTCGCCTGTTAAGAATGGCTCGGGTCCGGTAGTATGTTAATTAGCGGTTGTTACTTTAAATAGTTAAACATATTTTATTCACAATTTCACTTTCATGCAACATACGTGCAACGGACGGGCGAACACACGGACGGCAAATTGGAAAACACAATACCTCGCCACTGTTAAACAAATAGACAGACAAATAAACAAATATATTAAAATATGATAAATAAATAACTAAAATAAAAATAAGAACAATATATTATTATTTACAGTACCAACAATTACTGTGATCCCGCTTTGTAATTCATTTCAGTTTTGGTTAGTTTAGTATGACCTTTGGTCAAACAGTAATACCGCTTGTACAAATGGCGATATACGTAGAAAAGATCAAAATCTAATAAGAATTTAACGATTGCTGTGTATTTCTTTCCATTTGAGACATATATTACCCGTATTGAGACATGCTGGACCCGGAGACAATCCTCGGATGAGCGCCTAAGAGTCCGGTACCGGACTCCGAGACTCAGAGTGTGCATAAAGAAAAGGACCTCTGACAGTATCAATGCATATTTGCCTATTATTCGACAAATTATTGCACCTTCCTCGGGCAGCAAAAGTTGAAATATTTGGCATCAATATGTAGGCCTGTGTACTATAAAGGCATTTTAACAGTGATTTTGAAAAATTATCAGGCATCTAGACTAACTTTAACCAATTTCATCAAGAGGGGGTACGTGAATGTTTCAGACTCTGAAAATAAGTCCATTTTTGGGATTTCTAATATATCGAAATTTTAATTGATAACTATGCTAAAACTAAAGTACACACTACTGTTACTGATAGTATGCAATATGTTTTCAATAATAAGGACTTTAGCCTATTTGTAGATATAAAGGGTGTAAGTACCCTACCCACTTTTTCAGTTTTTCAGCTGTAGACTATCTTGCCCCCCCCCCCCCCACGTGCCTCAGCAAGCCACTCACATATAATGTGTATTATGATAGTACACTCATACATGCAAAGTGGCTAGCTGAGGCACGGGGGGGTATCTTTAGAAAACTTTTCCTGTTTCGATTACGTTTAATTATAAAATTTGGCTTTTTCAACCAGAATTGAAGTCCATGTACTAAAAAATCAGAAATTAAATTCATAGCCAGTTAGGGGAAGTTGAGAGCAACAAATTTCAAGAAAAATTCTTGGGTATATCAAAAATTTAATTTTGACTAATTTTATAGGCAAATTAACATTATTACTGTCAGAGGTCCTTTATAAATAACATAAACACATATTGTCAGTCATTAACACGTATGTTTTGTCATTTCAGATCACACAACACAACGAAAGAAGAAGAAAAAAAAAACAGAAAAAAAACCCCAAATCAAAAGTGCTGCATTATAATTTAATGTGATTCAACTTAAAAAAATATATGTAATGGACTTTGGCATGCATTTATAACGTATTCTAAGGACTCAGTAAAAAAAAATTTGTAGAGAAATCTAAATACAAATACTTTGAATGATGAAAATAGAATTTATTTCATATGCACGTTTACGATTTAAATCCCATTTCCGTTCACTGAAAACAAAACCTGACTACCGATGCATGTCTTATGTATGTCTTATGCATACATACTTATTCTTTATTATCTAACTGCGTCATTAATCAGTTACAATGTACTCAGTATAATAAAGATGAAACATAAGTTGTCATGTTTTTGCGAGCAACTTTTCGCGTAGCATCTAAATCGAACCAAAAAAAAAAAAAACTAATAAAAATAAATAAATAAAAATGAAATAATAACACTAAAATAAATCAAACACCTTTTCGATAAAAATATTTTGCTGAAACACTTAGAAACAGTTGTTTTCTGACAGTTATACTAATTGATTAAATGACAAAATTAGAATAAGTTAAGTGTACAAAGACGTTATTTTTTTTTTCAAATAAGATTCTTATATATTTTATTCGTCTAAATTTCGACATAGTTTTGTTCATGGTATTTTTTTGCAATAACCATAATGTGGTTTATCCGAATTATGGATAAAACTTCGATGACATTCACTGCGTATTTTAACTAAAAGTTTTATCCAAATTTTGGATAAAACTTACAACTGTGTTTTGGAACAGCGTATTTTAAGACAGGGGTTTTGCTTTTCCCAGCTAGTTTGGTTTTATCCAAATTTTGGATAAAATTATTTCTGCGTATTCGTTGTACTGCATTTCCTGCTTATCCAAATTTTGGATAAAAATTTTGGCCGTGTGTTTGCATAATGTGTGGGGCAAGACAGGGTGTTTGTTTCTCCCAGCTAGTTTGGTTTTATCCAAATTTTGGATAAAATAAAATTTAATGTATTTCAGTCTGTTTATACGCTGCATTGTATTGCCTGCACAGTCGCTTATCCAAATTTTGGATAAAATTTTCGGCCATGTATTTTCATACAGTATAAGGCATAGGCAGGGTGTTTTCTTATCCCAGGCTATTTGGTTTATCCAAATTTTGGACAAAATGGATTAGATCTAATTCTAATTATTACTCATCAGTTAACTAAAGTACAGTATATTTCCTGCAGAGATATTAATCCAAATTTTGAACCAACAAACGTCTTATCCAAAATCATAGAGCCAGTTTGAGCAAATGGATTTGCTCAAACGTAAATGGACACAGTTAGTGTACTGTTTTCTTTATTGATCTGTCTGTTCAGTTCTGCTTTTCAGCGAGCTGTCCGAATGGACTGGCCTCGCGTAACCGGGTCTGCCCTAAAACACCGGTTGTTCTTCACATGCGTGAAGTGTACTGTTTTCTTTATTGATCTGTCTGTTCAGTTCTGCTTTTCAGCGAGCTGTCCGAATGGACTGGCCTCGCGTAACCGGGTCTGCCCCAAAACACCGGTTGTGGCTCACGTGTGTGAAGCCCATTTCTTTCGATTTGCTCGAAAGATTTTTTTATTGATCTGTCT
>OZ022513.1:2002530-2139147 GCA_963989385.1 Ctena decussata
TATAGAGTTTGTGTAATCAACTGCTCCCACAGTTTTCAACGGATCTTTTTCAAACCTTGCATACATGTAATGGACATATTGAAGATGTGCATGTGGATTTTTGTTGGACCTAAAATTAATTTTGACAGAATTACGGCCTTTTGAACTTAGTCATTTTAGGCAAATTTTGGCATTGTAGGGTATAGAGTTTGTGTAATCAACTCCTCCCACAGTTTTCAATGGATCTTTTTCAAACCTTGCATACATGTTATGGACATATTGAAGATGTGCATGTGGATTTTTGTTGGACCTATAATTAATTTTGACAGAAATACGGCCTTTTGAACTTAGTCATTTTAGGCAAATTTTTGCATTGTAGGGTATAGAGTTTGTGTAATCAACTCCTCTCACAGTTTTCAATGGATCTTTTTCAAACTTTGCATACATGCTGTGAATGTATTGAAGATGTGCATGTGGATTTTTGATGGCACTAGAATTAATTTTGACAGAATTATGGCCTTTTGAACTTAGTCATTCTAGGGAAATTTTGCATTGTAGGGTATGGATTTTGTGTTATCAACTTGCTCCACAGTTTTCAATGGATCTTTTTCAAACCTTGTCTACATATGGTGGACATATTTGAAGATATGATGAGGCATATTGATAGGTCTAGAATTAATTTTGACAGAATCACAGCCTTTTTAACTTAGTCATTTTGGGCAGTTTTTTTCATGGCAGGTTACATTTTCGATGGATTCTTTGTAGGTGCTTTATGGATATACATATCTTGTGACAGGCGCTGCACTGGGGCATCATTAGTGTCTTACAGACACAATTTTCTAGTTTTTACCTCAAGCTCATGCACTTTGAAATTTCATTTCATTTTATGTATTTTGATTTTATTTTAAGACTTATTTCTGAGATAGCTTTTGTTTATAAATGTGTTTTCATTATGGGCATGCTTGCCTGAAGTTTTATGCATAGCAGTCCACACCACCATAGCGGCTGTGTGATGGGCAAGCACCAATTCAGGCGAGCTATGCTGTCAGGCGACAGCTCTTGTTCACCTATGAAGCTACTAGGACTAATGTAAGATTTTCAGTAGGGTAATTTGCTCCAAGACTTTGTTTCTATGTCAGTTTAATGTCCCCATTTTACTTTTCAGAACTTAGGAATATTGGCTGTTACAGCCTGCTGATCATAATGACAAGTCTTTAAAAAGTTTCACAGAAATGTATTTTGGTAGTCTTTTATCAGCCGGATACTCAGGGGAGCATTACACAATCTCATGGTCCTATTGTTTTATAATTTGACAAATATTTCTGTCTTTTTAAGCTATAAAAATAGGTGTACATATTTATCAGTAATAACTTTGGCATTCTTTTCTCCTTCAGATGAAGCAAGTCATTTTTGAAGTTTTGACAAATTCCATTGAAGACACTTCAGAACCTATTCCTGTTGGTGAGTAACTATTTGCTTTGAAACCATTCTTGGGACTACACTTTTCCGGAGAAACTCTAAAAGATCGACCTAAAATAATTACCATATTAATTGTCCTGTAAATGGAACAGTTTTTTTATGCAATGCAATATTGAGTCAAGAGGATACTGATAGAAGGCAGTCAGTGTAGAGCCTGATCAGACTGCTCCTTTAGGGGCAGTCTTAGAGGGGCAGTCTGATCTGGGTCTGCACTGTAGACCTATCCATCCCAATACGCAGATTTGAAGTTTATGTTTAGTAATTTATAATCCCTGAACATAAGTTTTAGACTGATAGCGGAAGAACAGGTACTCTCATAATGATTTTACCTAAAAGAATGAAGGGAACGAAAATTTACAAAGTCTTCAGAGGGTGAAAAATGGGTATAAGGTTACTTTTATTAAGGTAGAAAAAGTGCAACACTCCTATAGAGTATTTAAAAAAAACCAAAAAACTTTATGCTGGTTTCAAGTGGTTTGATGATTGAAGGCATCAGAGCTGGAGAGAACCTGACTTAAATCATGTAAATCATCACTTAAAGATCAACCTAATTTTGGATGAAAAATAAATTTACGAAGCAGAAAAGGAAAGCAGGTCAAGGGTAGAAATAAGACCAACATTCCTGTAGGCCATTTGAAGAACTTTTACACCTTGGGGTTTGACTATGCAAAGTAGTTAAATTATATAAAGTGACTTAAACACTATACATGATAGGGTTGATGTAATTTTGGACATGAAATTTTACAAAGTCAGGAGCACCTAAAATACAGGTCAAATGTAAAAATAAGTGTCAACTGAGAAGACACTTTGTGTCAGGTCCAAATACTGCACCAAAGTTTAAGATCCGTCTGGTACACGAGGACCCAACCCTCAATGTCCGCATGTGTCCAGATAGTGGCATTCAAGTTGGCCTTGCATGCCAAAGGGAACAACTGACTCAGTCTAGCTTCTGATGCAAACTTCAGTACTGGGTAAAGGTGGTGTGAAAATTCATACCAGGAACCACCCTTTGTCACCATTAGGCATATTAAGTTAGAGACTGAGTTGGTATCTCTCTGTCTGGTACTCGGGGACCCTATCCTCAATATCCCCAAAGTGTCCAGATGTTGGCATTCAAGTGGCCTTTTAAAGTTTATGCCAAAGGGAACAACTGACTGAGTCTAGCTTCTGATGCAAACTTCGTTTGTGCATTAGCAACCACATTCATCCCTGGTTAACTGTGTATACAGGGGCAGTTACCAAACGAAAAGGAGTCCGCTAGCTCCCAAACTACCTGGTCATCATGGCTAAACAAATTTGTTTAGTCAAGATGACCAGGTAGTTTTGGAACTGTGACATTTCTATATGCCCGTTTGGAAAAAATGGAGGTATTGTGGCATGGCCCTGTCCGTCTGTCCGTAAACATTCTTGTATGCGCCATAATTCAGTAAACGTTGGAATATCTTCATGAAAATTTTGTAGTCCTGAATATATATTAGGTTTGGGCAAAGTGTCGCATACAATAATGGTTGCTCCCCCTTTCTTAGTTTCCAAGTTATGCCCCTTGATTATTTTTTTTCCTGCAGGTCATGTGCACGCCATAACTAGATAAACCCTTTGGGATATCTCGATGAAACTTCATAGCAATGTGTATGAAGGTCTGACGCTGTGTCATGACTGGTCATGATAAGTCATGATTATTGACCACTGGTCCCACCCAGAAGCCTGACCCTAATGGTTTTCAACCATATCAAAGGTAATGAGTCACATATACTAAGGGAGAAAGTCTCTGCTATTGGTTGCAAAGATATATGAACAGTCTAAAAGATTTAATGCAAAACTTTGCTGTAATCTAAGTCTAATATTTGACCCCTGGCCCCACCCAGAGGCATGACCCAGGGGCCGTAGATATTTCACATCAAAGGCAATGCTACAGAGACAACATGAACCATATACAGTCACACCTGTCTTATGGGTTCACCCAAGGGAAGGACAAAAACTGGCTGCTTTAGACAGGTGATCCAATAATACAGGTTCATTTGCACTGTAGTTTGGTTTAAGGGACCCAGAAAAAGTGGTTGCTGAAGACAGGTGATCCCTTCATGGAGGTGACCACTAAGCAGCTAGGTTTGACTGTATAATGGAAAGTCTTTAACATAAGGCTACAAAGATATGACCAGCCTAGAAAGGGTAACACAAATCTTAGACGTAACAGTTATCTTCAGTTTTCACAATTTTATACTTACCAAGTTACCATGATATGAAGATGGAAGCTTTTCCCTTCCAAAACAGTCTAAAAATCTAGATCCATCTTATCTACACATACATACAGATACATCTAGATATCAATTTGGAATTGCTTTGGATGGAAAAAACCCATCTTCCATCTTATAACAGAACTTTATAAGATTGATAAAGATAATGAGGGTCATTCGAAACGGAGGAAAACCCAGTTTTTATGACGGAATAAATAAGGTAAATTCAGCAAGACTTGCATACACTTACTAATCACCATGATCTCTGATAATGTGGAAGTGCAGTAGAGGTGTGACATAGCATTCCACAAAATTTGTTCATAAAAAAATAGATAGTATTCAGATGGTACTGCTTTGCAATGTATTGGATAGATGGCTTGCAGTTTTACATCTTTTCAACAGCAATCCAGTCATACCAGGGTGATGGGAGGGTGATAATTAAAATCTGTGTGCAATGGAGTCCTGTTTAAAGTGAAAGGTTTTCACCTTTAGTGAGAATCGAACCTGGAACCGCTAGATCAGCAAGCTAGTGTTTATCCCACTAAGCTACCAGAGCTTCCTACTATTTTGCATGTCAGTCGCTTATATGTGATAAAAATGACACCACCATAGCTTTTTGTCTAGCCCTTGACTAGCAGAAACAAGACATAATTATAGGAATTACTTTCCTGGCATCTTCTGCAGTGGTATAAACTTTCAAGTTTTATTGTTTAGCAGTGTTCTGTGACATTGCACTGACAGGTGAGACACCACCTTTTGTGGAATATATATGTTTATACTTACCATTTTTTTTTCTTTTGCAGCCCATCGTGTCTTTTTTGTTCAGTGTGGGTGAAAATATTCTCTGGGAAAGAAGTCTTTTGGAGACATAAACACCACAGGGAAGGAAAACATTCAGATTTGGAATTTATTGAATAAAAAATGCTTCACTTTGTAAAAACAGCTGGAAAACAAGAAGGTGCATCCATTCCTTATGAAACATGAAAAATTCTGATTTCCAGAGGATGTCCATAGTTCAACTGCTCAGCTGACTTTAAGACTAAAGACTCAAGGCGAAGAGATATACTTTCACAGGAAACAACTACTCAATTTTCTATTTTTCCTCTAATCACAATATTCTCAACTCTTTAAGAAAAGAAATTGTTACATTTTGAGCAAACTCTTTTGTTCAAGATTAAACCCCATTTTGAAAGGGTTTTCATTCCAGGGAAGCAAACAGGAATAATGAAACTTAGAGAGTTTGCGTAAACTTCTTGTTCCAAGGTGGCAAAATTCTAATAGCTGTCACAGGCATCCACAAGTCAGCTAGTTTTTTTTAATTGAACTCTCAGGGTAAAGAGATAGACTTTTTGGGGGCAGCATCTCTGGCATTTTCACTATTTTATCCAGTCTCAATGGGAATCAACATTTATAGAACAGAATTTGCTCCTTTTTGAGCAAAATTTTGCCTCTAATGGTGGATCCCATTTTGACAGGGCTTCATAGTAAAGGAAAGAAAACAGGGAGTCACAGAAATTTTCCGCTTTGTAAATTGGCTAGAAAATATGGTTGTGCATCCATTTACCATGAAAATTGCATTTTGTCTGGCCTTCATAGTCCAGGAAAGTAATAAAGGAGCCACAAAAGGTACCCCCTTTGTGAAAAGGCTGAAAAAACGAGGTCCATGCACTCACATGAAAATGGTATATTGTGCGGGCTTCATAGTTAATTTTAAGCAATAATTAAAGGAGTCCCAAAAGACACCTCCCTTGTAAAAGGCTGAAAAACAATAAGGTGCATCCGTTCCCCAAGAAAATGGCTTCATAGTCCAGGAAAGCAATAAAGGTTGGTTAGTTGGTTGTTTTGGGGTTAACGGTTCTTAGTTCAGGAAAGCAAGGAAGGAGTCGCAAAAGGTACCATCTTTGTAAAAAGGCTGAAAAACATCGAGATGCATCTATTCACCATCAAAATGGCATTTTGTATGAATGCATGTAAGTGCATCCATTCACTGTGGAACGTAACAAGTTTGTCAAAACATTTTATTTAAGGTGACAAGATATGAGTGGGTATCCATACTTTAACTCCTGGACAAGTATCCAAAAGTCAGCTCGACTGTTGGACTGAAGAGTCAAGGTGAAAAGATACAATTTCAGGGAAGCAACTTTTCCATTTTCAATTTTAGCTCCATTCTCAATGGGGATCAACTATTAAAGAATAGAATTTGCTCCCTTTGGTGCAAAATCTTTCCTTCAAGAGTAGACCTCAGTTTTGAAGGGCTTTATAGTACAGGGAAGCAATCAGAAAGGCACAAAAAATGGCACTTTGGGAAAAAGCTGAAAAACAAGCCAGTGATTCATCCACCATGAGTTTTTAAGTTCAACAACACACACCCTGTTTCAGGTGTGCAATTTGGAGCATGTCCACACACCTTATCTCATCACATACCAGACATATGAAAGTCAGCTTGACTTTTGAATTGTAAACTCAAGGTGAATGGATACACATTCAGGGCAAACAATTTATTCTTCAATTCTCAGCAGCAATCAAGTTTTAAAGAAAAGAGTTTGCTCCCCTTGGAGCAAAATCTTTCCTTCAAGAGTAGACCCCATTTAATAAGGGCTTCATAGTCCAAGGAAGCAAGCAGGAAGGTACAAAAAGTTCCTGTGTGTAAGATGGCAGAAAACATGGTGGTGCATCCATTCACCATGAAACTTAATAAAAATTTCTTAATAAATTCAGCTTGACTTTATAGTCCAGGGGGAAAGCAGGAAGACAGAAATTATTCCCCTTTGTAAAACTGACATCCGAAGTTCAGAAAGACTCTAAGACTGATGACTCATGGTGAAGAGAAACTCATTTAGTGGAAGCAACACATCCATTTTCAAGCCGGGCCGGGTAGCGCAATCGGTAGGGCACCTGACTCGTAAGTCAGAGGTCCTGGGTTCGAATCCCGGTCTGGCCACATACTTTCGTTTCTCCTTCCGCTGATTCAAGAAGGGCAGTTGTCAGTTACTGGCGAAAGTATGTGCACTTAGTACTGGTTAACAGCTTAGGAGGTCTAAGCCTGCCCAGGAATAGTGTGGTTAGGTTAACTGACCGTCCCGACATGACCTTAGTTGTTTACCGTGGACGTTAAGCATCAAATCAACCAACCAACCAAATCCATTTTCAATTTTTGCTCCATTCTCAACATGGCTGCCATGCCCATGTATGGTAAAAACCTTCAAATATCTATTTTTCCGGAACCAATTGACAGATGGCCTTGAAACTTGGTATGTAGTATCCGGTACTCATGTATTACCAAGACTGTTCAAATTTTGGCCTGGGGTTGACCTTGACCTTTTTTACAGTTAGGTCAAATATGGGAAAATGCAGGAATATAAGATTTGATGGAAAGTTTTGAAGATGTTGGCCAGAAAATTTGTATATGAGTACATGAAAATATGTTAGTGCAAGAGGTCAAGGTCGTTCTTTGACCCTTTTGGCCCAGGATTGTCATATTTTAGTGCAAGAGGTCAAGGTCGTTCTCTGACCCTTTTGGCCCAGGATTATCATATTTTGACTATTTCAGACATCTCTAAAGGCACTGGGCCTATTGTAACCAAAGTTCATACAGAGCATTCAGGGGCTGAGGGAACAAAAAAATTGATAAAGGGGTCCAGGTTACATGACCAACATGACCGCCGTGCCCATTTATGGTATAAACTTATAAAAGTCTTCTTGTCCAGAACCAATTGACAGATGGTCTTGAAACTTGTTATGTAGCATCGGGTACTCAAGTACTATTAAGATCGTTCAAATGATAACCTTGACCTTTTTACCGCAAGGTCAAATATGGGAAAACACTAGAACATAAGATTTTTTTGGAAAGTTTTGAAGCTTTTGGTCCAGGATTGTTCAAATGATAACCTTGGGTTGACTTTTTGACATTTTTTACAGCAAGGTTAAATTTGCTTTCTGGTGCTGTTATGTGTAAAAATGCTTGAATATATGAGTTTATGGAACTTGTAGAAGATTTTAGAGGAAAAGTTAGTAAAGACAGTCAAATATATGAGTACATGAACATTTTTAGCAGTAGAGGTCATGGTCATTCTCCAACCTTTAACTCATATTTTGACAGTTTCAAACGATTTGGCTGGTCAAAATGATGATTCTAGTTTAACCTTTGACCTTTTTACTCAGGTGAGAGATTCAGGGCCTCATGGCCCTCCTGTTTCATTATTTTCACATAACAGCTTACATTTGCTTATTCTGAACATTGTTAACAAACCCTTAAAAATCAACTGTTTTTTTTTTTAAATTGAATAAACCTTGTTTTGCAAGAAGGTTTTAACTTGAACATCTCAGCTAGAATGTGGATAACAAGAGTCATGTTTGTTAGTTTGGAGAGCTTATATATCAGCAGAGACCTTGGTTATATCAAGGAACAAGAGGTGGTTGATGTACTCTATTCAACACCCCATATGGAATCAGCCAGACACCACATGATTGTTTATGATACCCCATACATAAAACTCTGTAAATGGAAAGTCAAGTTATCTATTACATAATATTTTATCACGGTTGGACTTGGGCACAACCTCAGTAATTACATGAAAATTTCTTATTTCGATGTCAATCCTCAGACATTCCAATCTCAGCTACACTTTTGGACAGAAGACTAGGTGAAGAGAAACACTTAGAGGGGAAGCAACTCTGCCAATTTCATTTTTTCCTCCATTTTCAATGGAATCAACTTTGTAAGAAAGGAATTTGCTCCCCTTGGAGCAAAACCTCTCTTTCAAGAGTAGATTCCAATTTGGAAGGTTTTTCAAAAAGGAAATAGGAACTCACAAAAATTGTTCCCTTCTATAAACAATGGCTGATAAACATGGGGATGCAGTGGGTCACTTTGAAACTGTGATGTAACATCAAAACTTCTTTGAGGGGGCAGATTTCCAGTAGATGTTCATAGGTCCAGTCTCTTGTAGCCAAAATACAGCTGGACTTTTGGACTGAAGACTGGGGATGAAGAGAAACACTTTCAGGGGAACCAACTCTGCCATTTTCATTTTTTCCCTTATTTTCATAGCGTATCTACCCGTATGAAAGAGTTTACTTCCCTTTGAGCAAAATCGTCACTTCAAGAGCCCTCATTTTGGAAGGGCTTTGTAATCCAGGAAAGAAACAGGAGGTCATAATAATTGTTTCCTTTGGTAAAAATGGCTGATATATATGGAAGGGCATCCATTCATCATGAAACTTTGTACCTGAGGTGGCAAATTTCCACTGGGTGTCCATAGGTCAACTCCTGGACATTTAAAATACAGGTAGACATTGGACTAAAGACTCCCATGGGATGTACTCTTCACGAAAAGACTTTTCTTCCCTAGGAGCAAAGTTTTCTCTTCAAAAGTAGACCCCAGTTTGGAAGGTCTTAATAGTTCAGGGAAGTAAACAAGAAATCGCATAAATTGATCTTCTTTGTAAAATTGGCTGATAAAGATGGAGATGAATCTTTTCACCATGAAACATTTTCATTAGAGGTGGCAGATTTCCAGTGGTTGTCCATATGTCAACTCCCTGACATCAAGAGATTCAGCTAGACTTTTGTACTGTGTAGACTCAAGGTGAAGAAAAACACTGTCAGGGGAAGCAACTCTGCCATTTTCAATTTTTCCTCTATTCTTAATAGGCATCAACTCCTTAAGAAAAGAATTTACTCCCCTAGGAGCGATGTCTTTCCTTCGAAAGAAATCCTATTTTGGAAGGGCTTTAAAGTCCAGGGAAGCAAACAGGAATGAGACAAAAATTGTTCCCATTTGTAAAAAGGGCTGAAATATAGCACAACATTGATACTTTCCTGGACATCCAAAGTTCAGCTGACTTTCTGACTGAGACTCAAGAGGAGGGTATACACTTTCAGGGGAAGCAACTCTGCCATGATTTTCATTTTGTCTTCCATTTTCAATGATATTTACACTTTAAGAAAAGAATTTGCTCCCTTTGCAGCAAACTCTTAGCTTCCACAACAGACTCCATAATGGACAGTTTACGTAGTTCAGGGAAGCAAACAAAAACTTACAAGAATTGTTCCTTGTTGTGAAAATTGGCCATAAACATGGAGATCTAGATGACACCATGAACTTTAAAAGTCTTGTTTGAGGTGGCAAATTTCTATTTTCTGCAAGTAAATTCCTGGACATCCAAAGTTTAGACCTTTTGACTGAACACTGAATGTGAAGAAAAACAATTTTCATTTTTTTTTCCATTGTAAATGGGGATCAACTCTTTAAGAAATGAATTTGCTCCCCTTGAAGCAATATCTTTCCTTATAGAGTAGACCACATTTTGGGAGGTCTTTATAGTTCAGGGAAGCATATAGGAAGCACATAAATTGTTTCCCTTCGTAAAAATGGCTGATCAACATGGAGTTGCATCCATTCGCCATGTAGCTGAGGTATCAAAATTTCCTGTCACTGTCCATAGTTTGACTCCTGGACATCCAAAAGTTGGATACTATTTTAGATATGTGCAACACGGCCAAATTTGAGCTACCTTAAATCCAACTCTTCCTGACAGTGTGCTGAAAATTTGCTTTGATGTTTCAAACAAACAGAAGACCCACACAAATGCGTTTTGAACAGGAGAAAAATTATTTTTTGAAATTTTCAATCTTAGAAATTTTTAGGGTTACCGATAACACAATATGGCAACTTTGTATAATCAGCCCCTTCTCCAGTTTTTATACCCCCGGCATACGAAGTATGTCGAGGGGTATATAGTTTTTCTCTTTCCATCCGTTTGTCTGTCTGTTCATCCGTCCGTACACAAGTTAACATTTGCGTTAAAGGTTTGTGTTAAGTTATTTTCTTTTGCTTAGAACTGTTATCCAGAGATTGTTCATAAGTGCTAAGTTTTACCACAGGATGGATATTGATCAGTGTGCATCACCTTGATGCTGCTGCTGGCCAAAGGTCAAGGTCATAGACTTAGAAATTTGAATAGTAGTTGCGTTAAGGTTTTGCGTTAAGTTTTTCTTTTGCTCTGTTTTTATACCCCCGGCATACGAAGTATGATGAGGGGTATATAGCTTTCGTCCGATGTCTGTTCGTCCATTTGTCCGTCCATCTGTCCTTCCGTCCGTCCGTCCGTAAGTTAACAGTTGTGTTAAAGTTTTGCGTTAAAGTTTTTGAGATCTTATATTTTCCAAACCCGTGATGGGTTGGGTTTATATTTGGCATGGTGATAGATAATGGTCCAAAGTTTTATTATGTACCACCCCCACCCATGCCTATGACCTAAAGGTCAAGGTCACAGACTTTGAATATTCATGATAAAGTTTTGCGTTAAAGTTTTTAAGATCTCTATATAATTCAAACCCTTTGATGGATTGGGTTTATATTTGGCATAGTGATAGATAATGGTCCAAAGTTTTATTATGTACCACCCCCACCCATGCCCATGACCTAAAGGTTAAGGTCACAGACTTTGATTATTCATGTTAAAGCTTTGTGTTAAAGTTTTTAAGATCTCTATATAATTCAAACCCTTTGATGGATTGGGTTTATATTTGGCATGGTGATAGATAATGGTCCAAAGTTTTATTATGTAGCACACCACCCATGCCCGTGACCTAAAGGTCAAGGTCATAGACTTTGATTATTCATTTTAAATTTTGCATTAAAGTTTTTAAGATCTCTATATAATTCAAACCCTTTGATGGATTGGGTTTATAAATGGCATGATGATAGATAATGGTCCAAAGTTTTATTATGTAGCATACCACCCATGCCCGTGACCTAAAGGTCAAGGTCATAGACTTTGATTATTCATGTTAAGTTTTGCATTAAAGTTTTTAAGATCTCTATATAATTCAAACCCTTTGATGGATTGGGTTTATAAATGGCATGGTGATAGATAATGGTCTAAAGCTTTATTATGTACCACCCCCACCCATGCCCATGACCTAAAGGTCAAGGTCACAAACTTTAATTATTCATGTTAAAGTTTTTAAGATCTCTATATAAATCATACCCTTTGTTGATGTGGGCTAATGTTTGGCATGATGATAGATGTTGGTCCAAAGTTTTATTATGTACCATCCCAACCAATGCCTGTGACCTAGAGGTCAAGGTCACGGACTTTGACTTTTCATGCTGAAGTTTTGTGTTAAATATTTTAAGATATTATATCATTCAACTTCTTCATTCAGTTTGGTTTATATGTCAAAAGTTTTATTTTGTACCACATTACACATGACTGTGACCTAGAGGTCAAGATCACAGACTTAGACATTTTCATATATGTTTTGTGTTAAAGGTTTTTAGATCTCATATCATCCAAATCTTTTGTTTGGTTTTGTTATTTTTGGTATGATTATAGGTATTGGTCTAAAAATTAACTATGTCATCCCCACACATGCCTTGACTCAAGGTGAAGGTCAAAGACTTGCTTTTTCCATGATGAAGTTTTGAGTTAAGTTTAGTTTATTAGCTTATTTTTCCCATCTTTTTCTATAGGACCTTTTGATGTGTGACTTTGTTCACCTCTAGGTTGCAACAGTCTTCATCATCTGGATGCTGCTGTTGACATAAGGTCAAGGTCACATACTTTAACAGTTGCATCAATGTACTGCTTTATTTCAGATTTCCTTCAGTGGAACCTTTTGATATATTATTGGGTTTACTGTCAACTTGCAGCAGATTAGTTGACATCTTCTGTATGCTGCTACTGACCAAAGGACAAGGTCACAGACTTTAAAATTTGTATCTTATATGTGTTAGATTTTTGTGTTTAAAGTTTAATGCTATTAGGCGGTGGCACTGGCCGGGGGTAAAAGTGAGCCCCTGCTCATTTGCTCTAGTTTTGAAAGCTTCTATTGGAATTTGTTCAGATGTGCTTTGTGTTACTACAGAAAGGGTACATATTAATTTGCATCATCTGGATGCTGCTTCAAACCTAAGGGCAAGGTCACAGACTTGGAGATTTATATAACATTAGTGTTAAAGTTTTGTATTAAGTTGTATCTGTTTGCTTATATTTTCAATATATTTGAATAGAACCTGTTGATGTGTGACTAGGTTTACTGCAAGGTTGAAATAGTTTTGTTGACATTATCTGGCTGCTGCCGCTGACTGTAGGTCAAGGTCATAAACTTTGAAATTTATATTCCATTTGTGTTAAAAGTGAATTTTAATTTTGTATTGTCTTGATGGAACCTAATGATATGTACTACATGGGCGTGTAAAGTTTATTTCCTGTAGGCGGTGGCGCTGACCGGGGGTATACGCGAGCCCCTGCTCACTTGCTTTGGTGTAGCAATCAATTTGAAACTTTGTAAAGATGTTAGATACACACTTAAAAGGCCCTATTGCATTATCAGTGGTATGAATTCATTAAAGATTTTATTGCAAGATATGGCTTCAAGATCCTTACTACAGTTTCATCATTGAAAATGGCCGTCATTAGCCAACTTCGAGTTTCACATAAAAATGTTGTGAAAACAGGTTTAGGTCATTTAAGCTGGCTAATAATTAAAATGAGCAACTTTATTTATTCCATGACAATTAAAATGACCAACTTTGGATATTATAAACTTGGAAAATAACAAGCACATGTCAATTCCTTATTCAGATTTGATGTTTATTTTCGGAATATATTGATTACAAAGAAGTACTAAAATGTGTTCTGTTTACTTCAGTATGTTTTTTTCTCTATTTTTTTAATTGACAGCTTAATTAATATTAGAAGGCAATTATTTGGGCCATGGCCACTATTTTGAAAGTTTTTATGGCCATGGGAAAAATAGTTGGGCCATGGGATTTTTTTCCACGGGCCATGGCCAAAAAAGTGGCCATGGCCGAAAAATGGTTGCCCATGGGAAAAATGTTAAAATAATTTCTGTTGTTTATTTACAGTAGAATTGTGTATGGCCTTCATGGGCAATGAGTATTAATGAGTTAGGTTAGTGAAAATACAGTTATTAAAATCGTTACTTTTATTTTCCCATGGGCAAAATTTCGGGCCATGGCCATGCGGATTGGCCGCGGCCGCGTAATTTTCCCATGGGAAACTTGATTTTCCCGCGGGAAATTCAATTTTTCCCATGGGCAAGCACTTTTCAGATTTGATTTTTGGGGGTTTATCTTATGATTAGAAAACAAAAAGTAACTTTTTTGAAAGGCACTAAACAAGTACTACAAAAGTATATATAATTTTAATTCCTAGCCCTCTTAGAAAGATGTCCTGAGTTTGACAAATACCGGTGCGACAGAAAAATACCGGTGCATGTTATATAATAGTTTTAAACTCTTTAAACAAACATCTGTCTTTCATAATCAACGTTTTTTTCTGCTATTAGCAGCAACACTGTTACAGGACCGTTTCAATTGACGGCAGAGCCATGCTGTGTACATGCTCTTAGAGAATTGACCCCGCCCGACCCGACTTACTGCAATATAAACTCGGGTTACTCGGGGTATCGATTTCACATATGTTTCTAATGAAACTGGTCGTATAATCCTCCGGTATATCAATAAATGATACAGACTTATGCAATTCCTCAGCAGTGCCCCAGGTATTGAAGATAACGCTGTTAACCGATTTCGAAATCGAAATCCTCGTTAAAAGTTATGTTGTTTAGGCGTTTTGGACGGATTTCTAAGTTAAGATTTAAGCGTTTTGTAATATAACAATTTTGTAATGGCACGGAACCAGCGAAACAGTATTCCCTGTTTTACAGCCTTCATAAAAAAAAGTTCCAGTTGTATTGCAAACTTATTTTCGTGTGATACTTAAAAAAAAAGATGTCTACAAACACACTGACTGTATTTAGAATAAAAGTAGACAAAATTTATCATTAGATATGCGATTTTCTAGAGCATTTTATGGCAGCGTTCTTTAAACGGCGCACTAATACCGTGAATCAGGTTTCAGTAGCACCACTGATAAATATACTATAGGCTTGAATTACCTGTATTTTTAACCGAGAGCCAGACTTATCGCAAAAGTAGTTCACAGAGCATATTTAGCTGATACCTGCAGTGTCCAGATAATTAGGCGATGGCTAAAACATCTGGTCTGATTACAATGTATCAGTTAGGCATAAATTTTAGGTAATTTTTCTCTAAGAGGATGTACACATCATGAAAATACCGCCGACTGGAAAATTGTTTCTATTATCATTAATAGTGTTATTATTGTTTCATTATCATTGAATTATTCATCAGCATAGCAAAAAAAAAAAAAAAAATAAAAAGAAACCATTCATGGTAAAATATATGATACTGATTTAAGCACAAAGTCAACGCACAATATTACCTTTTAAGATGCCAATTACAATATTTGAATTCAAAATTATAGACATTTACCTTTATTTATTCTTTTTTTCCGGAAATAATAAACAGTAAAATAAGGTTAATTAACTACGATTTCTCAGATATTTAGAAGATGAAGCTCTACTTAAGAAATTAGGACTTTTTAACGAAAGAATGGCGTCTTCTATGTCCTTTTTTACTTGTCAAGTAAACTATCGTTTTCATTTATGGTTTGGCTCATTGTGAAATAAATTCGGATGTTAGCATTTATCATTTGATAATAACTGTTTCTACATCAGCCATAACAGTTCTGTTTATGTTTTAAGGTGGTGATAATCACAATGGGTTGGGGTAAAGACAAAAAAAAATGCATAAATGCTGAAAATACAACAGTTACTGATCTTCCTAAAATTTATCAGACACCTTCTTTATGTTGTTTCTCATAATTCAGAATTTTAAAGTGCATGATTTATTTGATATAAAAGTGTTTTTATAAGGACAGATCAAAGGGTAATTTTCTGCGCAGAAATAAAAAAAAATCAAAAAAAAAAAAAAAGAAAATCAAATTGATATTGAAAATATACTTAGTGCTGAGGGTACCTTTATGCATTACAAAGAGCGGCCTAGCTATTACTTTTTTCAGGCTGAACAGTGGGACTATTTAACAAGGTTGAACAGTTTCACTTACATACCTGTCATAGAATCATTAGTGTATTATTTATGTTGTAGTGTTATATAGGTATGATTGCCTACCGTAAATTTGATGAATGCAGGCAGTGTACATTTGATAATAATCTACAGTTTTCATCCGGTCTACCTTACAGATTGAAAAAGATTTGGAACAAATAATTGCTAGGAAGCTATTCATAAGACAATAACGTAAATGCACCTACAGCGCCACCTGCATTTTCAATAACAATGTTTTTTTTTTTATATATTTCTGCGCAGAAAACTGCGATTCGACCTTTCCTTATAAAACACTTTGTTAAACAGCTTATATCTCTATTTTATAATCTTAACTGTAGGGAAACAACAACAATAAGACGTCTGCTAACTTCCAATTATTTTTATGGTTTTACGCAGAGTTTTGCATTTACCATAAATCAACATTTTAAATGACTGGGCCCTGATTGTAACCCGGAACCCCTTGCAAGCCTAGTGTCAGTTTTTGCAGTAGGACTATGTGCAGATAATAATTGTTACCACGTAATATTAGGCTGATATTATACAAGCTACATGTATGATGTTATTCAAGTTTATCTTGATACATTTTGATAAAATCAAAACATAAAAAGTACCACATCATACCACAAAATTACTTTCGAAAACACTTCGCCCGGCTATGAGATTGTGCGCTATGACAAAGTGTCTTGTGTACCACCCTTATGCACAGGTAAGTATACAGTGCAGGTACTTAGTAATACATCTATTGTCTGTATTGTCTGACATGTTAAATAGTTTTGGGTTGAGATAAACTATCTTTGATTCTCCAGTAAATTAAGACAGTGTACTTTGGGGGAACCTTATTGATATTTCTTTTTTGCAAAATAAAAGGACACAATCGAATTCAGACTACATCTCAACCTATCTTCAGGGAGACGATGCTAAGTTTCAATATTCATTTATTTTTTCTAATATTACCTGCGTTACCACTGTAGCTATAAGCTTTGAGTTTGTATTTTTCCTCTAATTCGCCAACACGGAACACATTATATACTGCATATCTTTTTTCCTCTGTCCAGTCTTCGAGGTCAATACGTAACTCATAATCACCCTGAGACAGAATTCTCTTCAATGGAATAAGTCCTGCAAAACGACATGGAATCGGACACTCGACAACAATCTAACTAGTGGGGTAGACATTGCTAAGGTTTCAGCAATAATAGAGACGGTACACAAATATAACTCAATACCATAAGTTATTTTATAAATTGCTGAGTATCTATTACTTTAAAAAAGGTAATATCAAATTGTAAACTGAATGTTCTATTTGGGGCACTTAAAATATTAGTAGGAAACAGAAAGAAACAATCAAATAGATAATGTCTTCAATAAATGATAAACCAGACTAGATAGTTTTGATCTTAGTGACCGAATCGTTGACGGTTGCCTTATCTATAACTGAATGTCAGAGCTGAGGACAGAAGGGATATAAATCATAAATGAGTTTCTTTAAGAGCAATGAAAATATAAGTAGGATAAAAGGTGGGTCAGACTACGTAGTTTCCACTAACCGAACCTCATCAGTAACCCTGTAATAGCCTTGCCGAACCCTAGATTTCGTCATTTTTCTCCGTGAATGTCACTCGATCCAACAAACGTGAATTTGACTTTGTCTTACTGATTATCGAAGTATGAAATTTCGTAGAACCAATAATTCCATGCTTATTATATAATATAGTTTATAATGATATTGCTAATTCAGGAAAAAGTAAGTAAGCAATTATATTAGATTAGCGTGGAAGGGCATCGATCAATCGATCAGAAACTTATACCATCGAATTTCCTCATCTTACACAGATCTTACAATGATATCACGCGGAACGTTACAGGTTGTAGTCAAAATGCATTGAAATTTATAAAATATATATATATATAAAATATGATCGTTTCAGTTCCACTGGAAGGCCCAACTTACATTAAAGAGATAATACATATATGATAGGTTTAAGAAGATTTCAGATTATGTCCCCTTGCGACCATTAAAATATGTCAAGCTGACCTAAAGCTGTTCTAAGGGTTCGGATCTGCTAATACATATTTGACAATCAAACCATTTAAAAATCATCTCTTAAGAAAAATATTTATCCTGACCCACCAAGACACGGATAGATACATTATTTCGCCATTCCTTTCAAGTCTCAATATATCCTTAACGACACTTGACATTGCATAGTATAGCGATTTAGGAACCTTCTGTGTGTAAAGATAAGAATTCCCTATTACAGCTATGGTCATGTCGGAACGGTCAGTTAACCTAGTCAAATTACTTATGGACAGGCTTAGACCTCCTAAGCGGTTAGGCAGTACTAAGTACACTATTCCTTCGCCAGTAAGTGACAACTGCCCTTGTCACCGTCAGTTACAGAATTCGATTTTGGCCCTTTTATAGGCTGGCTTACTGTTACTTATAGAAGAATTTCCATGATACAACAAATTACTGAAGATGAAAATATCTAAACCTTGCTAAGGAAAGTTGGAAAGTATTATTCAACTACAATCTTTTCTTGCAGAATATGGCTAAGAGCTGGTGTTTGAACGAGTGGGTTAACACTATTGAGCAGATAAACTCTTTTGGGGGAAACTTGTCAATAATTTTCATGTTATGCCTCTGAAACAAAATCAAGGTCGCCTAATAAGAAATATTGACTTACCCAAGAATATATATATATATCAAGCATGTTTGGAGACTCTTACCACTGGCTTGTGCTAAAGTCTGCCATACAAACGCCACCGCTAACAGCCTGCGAGCGGTCGCAGGAAGAGGGCCAACGAGGAGAATTGCATACTTGGTATTTATGTGAAATTATACTTGCTTTGCAGGATATAGCTCACAGGACAAGCATCCATTACATTCAGCGTAATTTGGTAAATATATGAATCATACCTAACCAATATTCTGTGCTAACATTACCAAAACCTCGTTCGTACTCATCCCATTCTCTGTAAAAATCAACAGCACCATCAATGCGTCTTTGGATTACCTGGAATAGGAACTTGTTATTAATGTGGTTGTTGTTGCGTTAAATAGCTATGGTCATCTCGGGACGGTGAGTTACCCTCACGACACTATTCCTGGGCAGGCTTAGACCTCCTAAGCGGTTAACCAGTACTAAGTGCATATACTTTCGACAGTAACTGACAAATGCCCTTCTTGAATCAGTGGAAGGAGAAACGAAAGAAAGTGGCCGGGCGGGTATCGAACCCAGGACCTCTGGCCCTTGAGTCAGACACGCTACGCGGCCCGGCTGGAATAAGAACTACCAGATCTTAGAAATGTCCGGCAATTAGTTACTTTTTGTACTTAATTTACGCTTTGCAAGTCGAATATTACACCGGAGCATATCCTGTTACCGGATGGATGAATGACTTGTGGTGTTACGGCGATTGTAACAATTTTTGATCTTATCGAATCCATGCATGGATGATACATAAATGTTGTGTACACGTGTACAAAGAAATCTTTTTTACGGCTGAAAATAATTCCAGTAGCGGGATTCGAACCCAGGGGGGGGGGGGGGGGGGGGGAGCTAAGCAGGCCATCAAATAACCAACTAAACTATCGAGGCTTAATTTTATTAATGGGAGAAAAAAAAGTTCACCAGCCATCCTCCGCCATCCGTTTCCATGTCACAATATACATCATATCCTCTGTTTGTTCTTTCCGGAATAACGTGATAAACACCTGATTTAGCGTGCCCCATACATTTAAAATCGTCACAATCAGTTTGATAACAGCAACATTCTCTTGAACAACCATTCGCTGAAATCAGTACATAAAATGTAAGCACTCTTGAAGTAAAGTTGCAACAAGTAAAAACACACAAAACATCAAATAAACAAATAAAATAGTAAAAAACTAAAGCAGTATTTTATCTAGTACCCTGGAGGATCTTACTGAAGCCGAGATACGCCGAGCAGCAGGTGAGATGTTTTATTCATAGAAAAGATAAAACATATAAAAAATGATGTAATTTATTGAGCTGAGATTTAAATCTATATCTGATGATGTTGCGTACATATTAAATTGCATTGTTACTATCAAATTTACTGTTGCTGAGTCATGAATCTTTAGGCAGTCTGTTTTTAATGGTCATACAAGTAACTCTGGTTTATAAAGTATTTCTGATAAAAGCAGTTTAAGTCCTTTTTTGAGTATCTTTCAGCTCTACAATTTCCTTCGTCATTAACTTAAAAGTACAAACAAATCATATTTTCCGTATAAAAGGCTCGACTGTAGGCAGATACTGCTTGTAAGAAGACACACCTTACGTCTGAGTGAGATACAAGCAAGTTCTGACGGCAAAAATAAATTGATATTAGCAAAACCGAGATCAAAGGACCTGGTATGATAAGGCCCATATTTGGCCCCCAGAAAACTCATTTTTCAAAAGTCTTATTTCCATAATAACAATGTATTCATATGAAAGTTCAAACCTTGAATGTATTAACAAACACAAAATTAACCAGTTCTTGCACAAAATTTTGTGATATTTGTACTGAACATACCCATACCCCCAGCGGATTCTGGCGAAAATGACGAAGTTGGTAGCCTTTGTGGCTTTTCAAATATATGAGCCAGGCCTCCAGCACATTTAATATTTTGTATACAGATAAAATTTTAATATATTTACATGCCATGAAAATATCAAATGTGCTGGACACCGGGCTCAATTTTTTTTTATTTTTTTGTTACCAAACTGGCAGCGTTTGGAACATTTTCCCAGCGTTCTCAACATAAAAACGCCCATATCTCCGCTCATAGACAAAATAAACATATGTTGTGGGTATTCATTTTCTTAGTTAAAACACAAGGAATAATCTGGTATACATTTCATTTTGATCTGTTGGAATTTTTTGGTTAGCGTCTCTGGACTTGCAAACTGGATTGGGTGGGGTACCTGGAGAGGCCTTGTGCAGTGTACAGGTAATTAGCAGTGCAATCTTGCATATAAGCAGTTCATCAAAAGCCTGTTGTTAAGAGCTTTCAAAAGCTATTGTAAATGACTTATTTCTTGAAAGGAATATGTATTAAACTCAAATTTTCTCGCAATTTTCCCTCATTTTATTGAAACAACGTAGGCATGTCAGAAATCATGTTATTCTGAGAATTCACAAACACGAAACATATTATTTTTGCTTGTTCCCATACGCACAAATAATAGGCAATAGAAACCATGCATTTTTAAGAGAATTTGAATGGGGGCCAAAAACGGCCCTTATCATACCAAGTCCTTTGGTGCTTTTTTTCGAGCCACTTTTTCTCAGTAGGTAGTGCAACTTATTAAGTGTTTCAGGCTTCAGTTCTTTTGCATCTTTTACCAGTATTAAGACCACAGCAATTGCTGATTCAGTACCTTACTATTCGCGAGAACACAAACACACCGCTGCACAATTTAGAAGTCCGTTTATGATTATCAAAATATTTCGGAAATGTCTCTGATATTACATACGAGTTAGTACTTACGCTTTCTTTGTTTGGTGGTCACTTTTACTTTGCTCAAAAGATAATATGAAAACAAACAGTGTCACAGATACAGGAAGGACGGAAAGAGACGCGTTTGTGCTGTAGTAGATAAAAGTTACTGTCTAGAAGATACTGTAACCGATGGATTCATATACATACAAAACATTTAAAAGTGCTGCCTTGACTGCGGCCTGAAAAGAATTTGAACTGTTCCAAAGAAATACATGTACATACTTTTCATCAAAATATTTGTGAATGACTCGTTAGGTTCGGTGAATATTCATAGGGCGTATGCGTTTTTTTTTTTGTAATTTTTACTTCATCACTCGGAAGTCATTTTAAGACTTACCTGACTTTATTAACACGGTTTCGCACAAAGTAGCGAAAATCATAATCACACGTACCATTATGCACAACGTCAGTCTGCGATGTTCAAATTTCAGTGCTGATGTCTTTCGACTTCTACACAACGCATGAAGCAAACACTTTGTGTAATTGGCTATGTATATTCTGGTAAATACTATTTTCTTATACAAATGAGTCCCGACACGACACAACCAACAAAGTGGTTGTGCGCCCAGCGCAGACTCAGATCAGCCTTGGCATCCGCCCAGTCAGATCAGAATCTTCGCTGTCCGCACGTGGCTAGCTAAGACCCTTATCTACCCCTTAAGCGTTTAGCAGAGAGTCTGATCAGACTCGGCAGGTGTCCAGACTGTTCTGAATATGTGCTGGTCGCACAACCATATTGTTGTTTTTCTCGTGTCGCGGCTCAAATAATGTTCCACTGAGTAAATATCCCGTAATGTACCTTTTATTAAATGCTCCTTGTTCCTAATGAGAAACGATGGCAAACTTAGATGATAAGTTATATACAGTCTACTAGATAGTCTCTCCTTCAATATTACAAACCAATTACTAACGTTTCTCCAACTGTGTCAATATGAAATGTACTAAACCACAACCACACTCTGTTATTATCCTAAATTGCTAATTCAAGAGGCACCAAATCCTTAATATGTGTCTTTTATGCTAGAACTAATATGAATTTAATCACAATAGCACAATAAATACATTTTTACATTCATGTAATAAGTCCCTTGCTTAATCGCTATTTCTTTGCTAAATAAACTGCTGCTTTACAGCGTCAGAGGCTTTTAACTTCGTTTTACATTTGCGCAAATTAATTTTGTGATGGAGCCAACAGATAGATAGTATATTGAGCCGCGACACGATAAACCAACAAAGTTACATTGCGCCACACAAAGACACAGATCAGCCTAGGCATTCGCCAAACTCTGATCAGAGTCTACGGTTTACGCCTAAAGGGTAGCTAAGTGTCTAAGCTAGCTCCATGCGGACAGTGGAGACTCTGATGAGACTGGGCGGATGCCCAGGGGATCTGAGGCTTCGCTCGGCGCCCATGCCACTTTGTTTGTTTTCTTGTGCGCGGCTCAATTATCTATTTGAAGTTATGCATACAATTTTTGACTAAAACGCTCGTTAAATTTGTGTTTTGTTTTATTCCATTTAAAACTCCCAAAACATGATACAATAATCAAAATATTATAAGGTATTTCGAACGCCATGGGCACAGAAAGCAAATACTTTACCAAATCCAGTGAGACAGATGAGCATTTCTGTATTGACTCCTTCAGTGTCGTTAAAACTCTAACGTTTGAGAAAAATATTGGTTGGTTGTTTGTTTTGGTTTAACGGCACTTTGAGACCGTATTTCAGTCTATGTCGGGCCGTCTCCCAGAGAGAGGGAAAAAGATGAGAGAAATGATAGACGAGAGAAAAATGTCAAACCTACTGCAAGCACAGTAGGCCCTTGTCCTACTATGACCCAAATCAGTAGGACTGGAAGTTGCACGCAGCACCATTTCACCATCCGACCACCCCCTGAGAAACAAGAGGGCCATGAGGCCCTGAATCGCTCACCTGAATATGGTGGCCATGTAGGTCATGTGACCTAGACTGCTTGATAAATTTTTGTTCCATCAGCCCCTGGAGGCTGTGTATGATATTTGGTTAGAATTACCCTTGTGGCTTTTGAGGTGGCATCTTAAATTGTCAAAATATAAGAGACATGGGTCAGAGGTCAAAGGATGACCTTGACCTGTTGTACCCGCAAATCTTCCATGTACTACCCAAGATGACTGTATATACCAATTTTTAGGCCAAAAACTTCTAAACTTGCCATGAACTCTTATGTTCTACGATTTTCCCATACTTGACCTTGCCTTAAAAAAGCTCAAGGTCAGCCTAAGGTCATCATTTGAACAATCTTGACAGTACTCAAGTACCTGCTGATATATACCAAGTTTCAAGGCCATCGATCACTTGGTTCTTGAGAAGGAGATTTATAAATGTTTTTGCAATATATGGGCATGGCGGCCATGTTGGTCATGTGACCAAGACTGCTTGAACAAATTTTCGTTCCCTCAGCCCCTAGAGGCTCTGTATGAAATTTGGTTACAATTGGTCCAGTGGTTTTTGAGCAGATGTGTGAAATTGTCACAATATGACAGACCAGGGTCTATTAAAGGTCAAAGAATGACCTTGACCTCTTTTCATGTACTCATTAAGATGACTGTATACACCAACGTTCAGGTCTAAATCTTCGACAGTTTCCAAGAAATCTTATGTTCTGGCATTTTCCCATATAAAGGCTAGAGAAAGCAAATTTGACCTTACCGTAAAAAAGGTCAAGGTCAACCCAAGGTCATAATTTGAATAATCTTGGTAGTTCTCGCGTACCTGATGCTACATACCAAGTTTCAAGGCCATCGGCCTATTGGTTCTGGAGAAGAAGATTTTTCTAGGTTTTTACAATATATGGGCGTGGCGGCCATGTTAATCATGTGACTAGGACCCTTTGAACAAATTTTCATTTCCTCAGCCCCTTGAGGCTACATATGAAATCTGGTTACAGTTGGCCCAGTGGCTTTTGAGGAGATGTGTGAAACTGTCAAAATATGAGAGACCAGGGTCAAAGGTCAAACAATGACCTTGACCATTTGTACGCATTAATTTTCATGTTTTCATTAAGGTGACTGTATATACCAATTTTCAGGTCAAAATCTTCAACAGTTTTAAAGAAATCTTATGTTCTGGCATTTTCCCATATAAAGGCTAGAGAAAGCAAATTTGACCTTACCACAAAAAAGGTTAAGGTCAACCCAAGGTCATAATTTGAACAATCTTGGTAGTACTCGTGTACCTGATGCTACATACCAAGTTTCAAGGCCATTGGCCTATTGGTTCTGGAGAAGAAGATTTTTCTAGATTTTTACCATATATGGGCATGGCGGCCATGTTGGTCATGTGACCCAGTCCGTTTGAACAACTTTTCATTCCCCTGCCCCCTAGAGGCTCTGTATGAAATTTGGTTACAATTGGCCCAGTGGCTTTTGAGGAGATGTGTGAAATTGTCAAAATATGAGAGAACAGGGTCTAAGGTCAAACAATGACCTTGACCTCTTGTACGCATAAATTTTCATGTACTCATTCAGATGACTGTATATACCAATTTTCAGGTCTAAATCTTCAACAGTTTCCAAGAAATCTTATGTTCTAGCATTTTCCCATATAAAAGCTACAGAATGCAAATTTGGCCTTACCGTAAAAAAGGTCAAGGTCAACCCAAGGTCATAATTTGTACAATCTTGGTAGTACTTGCGTACTTGATGCTACATACCAAGTTTCAAGGCCATCGGCCTATTGGTTCTGGTGAAGAAGATTTTTCTAGGTTTTTACCATATATGGGCATGGCGGCCATGTTGGTCATGTGACCAGGACCGTTTGAACAATTTTTCGTTCCTAAGTCCCCTAGAGGCTACATATGAAATTTGGTTACAATTGGCCCAGCGGTTTCAGAGAAGAAGTCGTTTGAAATTGTGGACGGACGGACAACGGACGGACGACGGACGACGGACGCCGGAGCCTTACCATCCTATAAGCTCCCCCGGAGCCGCTCGCTCAGGTGAGCTAAAAATGTGATAGGCAGGTATTGACAGGCATCGTAGAGCCTTCTCCGAGCCACAATTACTGACGCACTGCGCGTGATGGGCAGTTGCTGACATCAGGTAAGAGATTAGCGTACACGGCCCCACCGAGTCCCATTTAGCCTCAGTAGCCCTCAGGAAGGAGATATCTGAGGCAGCAAAAACTCGCAGCAAACCAATCTAATCCAAAAGAATGGTTTCGAAGCTCGACGTCGTCGTGGTGTCTTTTACACGGACTGACGTGAATGACGAAATAGTATACTTTTCTTCTGCGGTAACAGAGGAAAAAAGGAAAATATACTTAGCTAAAAAAAGAAACTTGACATTTTTTTATTCTTCAGTAATTTATTGATTTTTAAAAACTATGACATATGATATATGCCAATTTATTGCTGTTAAATGTGATAAATGTGTGCATCATTTTCCACTCAACAGATTTTGTAAAATCCAATATTTGCAACATTTACATGTTTTTGCATATTTTTCACATGAGCAGTTATACACTATAAGCTTAGTTAGCAAGTTGTTATGTATTCTCTTTACATCGATAGCAAAAGTAAATTCCTGCATAAACTTTCAGTTTCTGCATTACTATCATCTGAAAATTAGAGGAGTACTGAAATTGTGATCTTGTGCGCTGGAGTCAAAGTTGCGAAATACGTTGGACGTTAGATTGTATTCGCCAGATAACCTTTAGTCTTATAACCCGTTTTCTGACAGCCCCAGAGACATCGAATCGTTGCAAGAAAACCACCCAACACAGAATACACACTCTTGATCTACAGTACGTTTGTATAATGCTATGTTAGAATCAGATATCAACGTCTCAGTTGAAATAAATATTCTGTTAATATTTTTATTTATTGTATTACTTTTAAGATAACATTGGTACGTGACCTTTCAATTCAAAATTTATGTTTTCAAATTTGCCTTTGTTTGCAAAACCATCTCTCTCCTTTCTAAGGTAAGCTTTAGCGTTTCCAGTTATCTAAATGCCCTCTAATGCTTTACTAAAATTAAAAGACAAGGATATTTGATCAAATTAAAATCACAAAACATTGGTGTGCATATGAGGCTTCCAAAAATATTGGTATTCTAACAAACATCAATCTATTAATCTTCAACGTTATGTTTTTTCTGAGTATATAAACACTGTATATGTGATAACAGTCTTTACATAAAAGCCCGATTTTATATCAGAACTACATGAGGACGAACCTAGACAACTTAGTTTAATATAGTCTGTTCACTACTAGTCTGGAGTACCTAACATACACCAGACCCTCTTAAATATGTATATATTTGACATTAAGGGAAACAAACTAAAATCAGAACATATAAACAAATTCCTTAACATTCTGTCCTCACATTACGCTAAAACAACAGATCCTTCCCTGCTACAAAGCAATATATGTAGGACATCCCGATATCTTATATCTCATGGTTACTTGAGTCCATCCTTTCGCCATAAAGGTGAATGAGTAAACACTTTCAGGGGAAGCAACTCTGTCATTGTTATTTCATTCGACCGTTGATATCTTGAATGAGCACAATTCTACAGAAAAAAAATAGAATAGAGTCTTTATTTAATTTGAGGATGAAGATGAAGGTGTCGTGGCTATTTCAAGCTTTTCGAATTTTCATTTCCACTTTCTTCAACGAGTAGAAGCTCTCTTGGCCATTTCTTAACCATTGTTTCCAGTAAATTCCGTCTGGGAGTTTTAGGTTTTCCCCATAATAATAAACGCCATTTAAATTCGCTTGTCCATTACAAAACAAACAACCGGAGTACCACCAGCCGCCGTGATTTCTATCAGCACAGTTCTTCATGGCAATACGGTCATTGTCGCTGTCCTTTGTTGAAAACTTCATTCCGTTATGACCTTTCAATGCATTTCCTGCAAGGTAGAAATTCACAAGTACAGAATATGCAAGCTAACTGACACGAAAGCAAATTCAGTTGGGAATTAAAGTATAAATTATTTTATATTGAGGTTCGGAAAAAAGATACAAAAAAGGAAAGAAAGAAAACCAGACGAAAGGATAAAAGGAAATTGATACTACCTACCCAATGGTGTCTAAATCTGTGGGTACGCCTAGGTACAATTAAAGGAGACATACGAGCGACTGAAAGGCCTAGGGTCGATAAGGGGTGTTTTTGGCCCCATGTCCAAAATAAGTTTTACACTGTAAAGTTATTGTATAGTCATTTGGGATTACTATTACGGGCATTGTTTTGTTATCTAAGGCATGTTGCCATGGCAACGAGTTTTACAAGAGCATAGTCTGTTTCTTTCATTTTTATACGGTTGTCTACCGTTGTGATTACATGAAACCCTCTTTTGATTTGCTTGAAGTGATTTCAGTTGCATATCACTGTAGTATGGTTAATCGACATTATAAAGTGGCGAACGGTAATTATCGCTCTTTAGTAACACGTGGACATCCTTAGCAACGATCTGAAAAGTTGGTTTAGTTGGTTTTTTCCCTTTTCTATCATTTTATTCTTATGTGTGTTTAGATTTGGAAAAAAATAGAAATAATTGCAAATATAATACCGTCACGGTTCAGCTGAAACAAACAAATCCTTATTTTATTTCAAAATTTTGTCCTTTTTATACGTTGTTTGTGAATAAAAATCTCTGTGACGTCATGTAGGCGAACAAGGTTGATTTCTGACGTCATCGACGCCAAAGGAAAAAGACAATGCGTAAGGATGTTCTCATAGAAGCTTAGCTTTGCACGAATCTCGGATCGCGCTTGTCTGACCAAATCTATCACACAACTGCCCATATCACAGAGAGAAAATTACACTAGCTGGTTAATACTAGTTTGCGAACAATCTATTAAATCTATTATTCAAGTGACTCTTTTGAATCATTTTTATTGCTTTTGCTTAATTTACGTTTCAAATGAAACACCACCTATTTATTCTGTATTTTGCATCTTTAAAGAAACAAATACGACATTCATCAGTTGCCCTCAGTATATAAGGCTAGCGCACGTTAGAGTCAAATATAAACTGCAAAACTAGCCATAAAACGATCCACCACGAGTGGTGTAAACCCCGTGAAAATATATCATCATAAACGACGAAAAGCATGGTACTTTTCTTTGCAAAGCCTGTATATTGGCTAATATACATACAACAAAACACGCGTGTGTGTGGTGTATATGTGTGTGAATGGTGTGGGGTGGGATGGGGAGGAGGGCAGGTGGTCAAAATGTTTGAAACCTGGAAAAGCTGTCCTCAAAAAACGATTTTGTTCTGGTTCTTGAATGGGGTGGGGGGGGGGGGGGGAGGGGATGTGGTCAGAATGTTTGAAACCTGGAAAAGCTGTCCTCAAAAAACGATTTTCGTCTGTTTTTTTCCATCGAATACCAAAATATAAACAAAAGCGAAACAAGGAGCAGGATCCTCGTCCTGTACATTGTATTTATACTATATATTAAAGTTTATAATAATTGGGCATGAGTTTTCTAACAGAAAATATTCAGGTAATTTTTTAACACTTTTTATCAGGCAATAGTTTCTATTTTGTGTTAAAGCTTCATCCATAATGACGAAGGGGTGGTTGGGTGGTGCAGTGGTGCTGGGTATAACTCCCAGTGCCCGGGCGTCCTACTCATTTGGATAATAGTAGGGCAAGGGCATACTGTGCTTGCAGTAAGTGTGGGTGGGGTTGTTTGGACATTTTTTCTCGTCTATCATTTCTCTCTTCTTTCTCCCTCTCTTTGGGAGACGGCATAGACTGAAATACTGTTTCAAAGGGCCATTAAACCCAAACAACCAACCAACCATAATGACGGAAGAGTAATGAAAGCTGGCAGAAATAGAAAAGAGTACTAGCGAACTTACACTTTAACGTCAGGCCCGGGAGGGGTTAACAAAATCATTTAAAAAATCGTGATTAAAGATAAGAATAATATTAATAGTGCCATCATAATACAACATAAGCGTTGCAATGACAACCAGTTCTGAAGAAGACATGCGTTAAACTTCAGTTGGTGGTGGTTGGATACGCTAGGATGCCACGAAACGTTCGGTTTAGGGACATTCCACAATAATTGGCTTAAAGTTCCACTGCTCTATCAGTAGTATAAATACATAAAATATTTTATCGCGAGGTATCGCTGGAAGATTCTCACCACGGATCAGTGATTACCTTAATAATACTTGGCTCTAGAAAAAGAGGTTTTCTTACGATACTAGCGGAAGAATAAAGTTTGGGTACAGAATAACCATTTGAAACGATTAGCACTGAAGTTGCTGCAGTACGTATAAGTGAAAATGTGTTCATCTCTCTCTCTCTCTCTCTCTCTCTCTCTCTCTCTCTCTCTCTCTCTGGTCGATACATGTAGCTTGCTGATCTACCTGTCCCGGGTTCGACTCCCGATGGAGGCTGGAAGCGGCAATCTTTTAAACTGTAAACGGGAATCCATTGCACACCACTGCCTTTCATTATCACGCTCCCATAGTCCTGGTATGACGGTGACTGCAATGCTGTTGAAAAGGACGTAAATTTGCAAACAAGTCATTCATCAATTCTCTCTCTCTTTCTCTCTGTCACTCTCTCTCTCTCTCTCTCTCTCAACGATTACAAAATACATGCACGGTTACGACAGAAAGATTAAATGTTTACATCATACACGAAAGGTAAGAAAATTTGGTTCATGTTGACAATTAAGCATCATAAGCCTCTCTCTGCTCATTCTGTTAAGTGAAATATGTATACTTTTATGTAAATAGTCGATTTATTAAATCATGGTGGAGCCCCGACGGAATAATACTTTTACAAGTGAAAAAATGTATGCCAAAGAAGACAGATGATGATATTAAACCTCGGGTCTCGAGCAAGAAGTAAGAACATGAAAGCTAAAAATATACATTGAAAGGTTTATAACTGACAATATTGGTCAAAAAAGCGATAAATTTCTCTTGGTTACCATGGCAACAACATAAAAGCAATAGAAGTGGATCCATTGCATTTGTTTCAATTCAGGAGCAAGAAGAAACAACATAAAACCTTGAGAAGTAGCCATACTCAAAGGTGTTTCATTGATTTTTGCTGACCAAGAAACGAGGACTTGTCCTTGGTTTCCATGACAACGACATTAGTGCAAGAGGAATAGGCTTTGCTATTTGATTTTTTAATCCTCAGTTCTCTAACAACAAGAAACAAATTAAAACATTCAAAAGGACCGTTTTTGAATGTTTTACATGTAAATTAAACTGATTGCCTAAACACACGTGGAATGATCATGGTTACCATGACAACGACACAATTACTGTTACAATGGAAACGAACTTTATTATAGAAGTGATTCACATAAATATAATTACATACTGTCTTACTTCATCGAACTCTCTGAGTTATGTCAAGCTTAAAACGGCTTTTGCCAGCCTTAGATACATTTTCCAGGTTGCAAGGCGCACGTGGATGCAGGACATATTTTATTTTAAAAAAACACCTCCACATGCAACAAACAACAAGATATTTTTTGTCAAAGTTCCTTTTAGGTAACAAAATCGTTTGCTAAAATATGAAGTTGTTTGTCGAATGTGGAGGCTTTAGAATTTTTGTCTAAATACATTAAAATTGGCTAAAAAGTGCAAAAAAGCGAAAATGTAGCATTTTTTGGAGCGTTACCATGGCAACGTCATGAACAGAACTTCAAAATAGACATTTGATTTGAAATTAACGTACCATAACATATTCATATAAAAGAATTTTAAGGCCAATATTCAAATTTTATTTTCTATGAAATTTTGAGGCCGAAATTGATGCTTATCGACCCTAGGCCTTTTGTTGCTCTAAAGTTGATATACTGTGTTTTGATTTAGTCGAAGACACTTTAGCGTTTGCCTAAGCCCAGTGGTCGAAGGGGCATCTTGAATTATTCCCGCAGCCTAGTGGCCGTTGGGCTTTTGGGAGTATTTTAATTTGAAGGTCAAACGTAACTTAACATAAGCCCAAAATATGAACGTGAGGCCCATTCTCCTCCTTTCTCTGCATTTTCCTTCCCTTATTCGAAAAAAAAGATATGCAATAAATGCTGGACTGACAAACTTTAAAATAATGTTCTAGCATGGGGCAGGCCGAACGATTGTTGGGTCCGGCAACATTTTGCACCATATCTTAGCGTCTTTAACCACAAACGTGCGGTCCTTAGATTTGACCAAATGAAATTAAGCAAACAGGTCCTATTTACTGCGCGTGGGGGGGGGGGGGTATATTTTCACTGGATTTACAGGTGCGAAACCCGTGTCCTGGATTCTGTTTTGCTTCCTACACAGTTAAGTTATTTTGTCTGTATGAAGAACCATGGGCGAGGTACAGCGCGTTTAAAGCCCGTTTAAACCTCGTGGCTCCGCCCCTCCCGCCTACCCCCCACCCACGCCTCGTTACTCGTTATATATTACTGACCATTCTAATGCCATGCTTCTGGTGTGGTTTACTGTTGTTGTCATGTGTGTCATGTGTGTCATATCTGTCTTTTATTTAAGAAATAGATCAGCTCTAGCAGTGAATTGTTGAGTAATAATTCACTGTTTGGAGGTCAGTTGTAAAGTAGATCATATCACGAACGCGTGATATGTTAGAGCTTAACTATTTCGATTCTAACACTCAAAAAAAACGCCGAAAAACTATTCTTTTCATTCAAACTTTCTCAACCTTCCTGCCAGCGCGTTCATGCTCCCGCCAATATTCTTAACTGTATCAAAGACAAATGTACGCTTTTGTGGCAATTTTAGAGAGAAAAAGAGACGTTACACCGTCTAACTTCTCAAAACGTCACAAAATTACCTCAGTAGTTGCAGTGACATCAGCAATTAGACTCACGCGCTCCGAAACAGTGAATTGTTGCAGAATAAAACGGTAACTTTCCTTTGCTTCTATAGGCGCACTGTGTTAGAATTGACTTTTTTTACATTATTTAGGATAACCCCGCTGCCATCTGCTTTAGAAGAGCTGTCCTCATGGCCTTTCCCTTGTCTAGTTTTGCTTTGTGTGCCTTCTTTATCGTTTCCCTTTCCTGCTTGGTGTTAAGGGCATGGTTTAGAAATAGAGTGTGTCGGTTCCTATCCACTGCTTCCAAGTTATAGTGCCATATGAGAAAGAACAGTGAGATTCCAGTATAGAGGATTTAAATTCTCAAAACCATGTAACGTACCTGCATCTCCAGAGTAGCCAACAGCTTTTAGTTTATATTTGTCTGTAGAGTCAGTAATGCTGAAATCATTGTATTTAGCATACCGAGTGTTATTGAGCCAATCGGCCAGATCAACGCGTAACTCATAATGACCTTGTGAGACGATCCTGTACAGAGGAATTAGTCCTGCCAAAGAAAAGACAAAGATAGTCAAGTTATTGTCCCGTTATGTTTAGTTGATTTACACTTTTCATTCCCTGATCACAGAAATTATTATATTGAAACCAAACTTTGCGATGACAAATATTCAAATTACCACATATCACCACACGCTTGAATATATACCATAGATAGGAATACAATAAAGCTAACATAAATAAAACAACATCAGAAGTGGTTGTAAAAGTGTCAAAATAGAATTATATATATTATTTATATGCTATCATGATATCACGAGCGTGACATGAAAATGAGAAACAGACAAAAAATATTTTCTACTGAAAAACTCTTGAAATGGCGTAATGTAAACACTACCATAAATTAAGTTATTATTTAACTTGTTAGCTGCGACAACGAAGTCCGCAAAATGTATAGAATATAACTAGTACAAATAGAAAAAATCGTTCAACGTTTAAAAATGACACCACGTATAAGGTGAATTAATAAACCGTCAAACCGCTGAATTTAAAATTCACTCTAAGTTATAACCATTATCTTATATTGAATGATATTATAGTATACTGAAAGGATTTAAAAACTTCCACTTTTTATTGCTGGCTGCTGATCTGTTAACTCATGACAGTACTGAATATTTAACGACAAAATGCTTGAATCTGATCAAATTTAAAGATAACGCAGTTTATTCGTATCATTTACTTAAATAACGTCAGTAAAGGAGCGTTACGTCACTGAAATTCATAAAGCGATGCCGGCGTTATCTTATGCAACACTGTTTTCGACCATTTCTTACTGTCTTAATATTGTGACGTCATCCACGTTGATTTTCAAGTATCATTGCGGATGATGCTGTCGCGCTAAGCCTATTACGGAGACGGCGTCGACGTTAGTTAACGTCATGACCTCTGGTTTTTAATCTGGGTTGGGTGCTTTTCTGGCGGTCTTTTGAGATTCCTGTAAACAGTGCACGTCGTCTGAGATTTTGAATTGCCGTAATTAACACATAAAGTTCTCACGCGACGTCACTTTTTGAAATTTCAGCATTTATCTGGCCAAAAACTCTGCGCCTGTTTGCGATATTTAGGCGCGGTAGGCTAAATAAAGCCACAGACCGAGTTCAAACTTTTAAAATTCAATTTGATATTGTAAGAGAAATGTTTCATCAGAAAACTGTATACATGAAGCTATTCATCCTTATGTAATCGGTACTAATAACACGAGGAGCACGTGCTTTTTCCTGACCGATTCGGTTGAACGATTTCAGACTCGGTATATTGATATAATCAGGTATAAGAGAATATATATGTTGTAAAATTTTGGTGGACGTAGCTTCATTCATTTTTGAGATATTCAAAATTAATGGGTGGAAGTTTTTAAATCCTTTCAGTATACATTGTACGATTGAAACTGTCGAAAAAATGAAAAGGAAAACGACTCAACAGCAACGAAATGGCTGCTATTATCGAATCTAAAGTGTCGAATACAAATAAAGAAACAGTATTACATCGTACAAGTAAGAACAGAAAGGAACCACTTATTCTTTACAGCACATGTAAAAAAAAATAATTGCAAATACAAAGGGACTCATACACATGCATAAAATATTATGCTGCTTACCCAGCCAGTATTCACGGGTTTGGATGGCGTTACCAAAACCATACTCATAATCGTTCATGTCCCTAAAGAAATCTTCAGAACCATCGAAACGTCGTTGAAGCACCTTAAATGACAAGTGGGTTTAGAGTCAGGTTTTAGACAGGCTTTTTATCGTTTAGCCCTATTTTGGTACATACCAGTCTTTGAAGCGACTGCATATTTGAATTTACTAGAACTACGGTATGTTTTTCCCTGACTTTTAGTACAAGACCATTACAGGGTACCTGATGAGGCTTTGTTAGCCGCAACTACGTACACTGGTCTATCTCATTTCGTATGATATTTATCATTGGTCTTAAAGGAACTTATTCATGACTGTTATTTACAATCGCTGCAGCTGGAGTTGTGCCGTGAAGCGGCCGTCAAAAGTCTCCCCGTTCATCAACAAATACAGTTCATATTTTACGTTTGCTTCTTTGAGATCGGCGGGAATATTCTGAGAAATCGGAATCATAATTGAAACATCAATATTATTCACAGTCCTTTTGTACGGTCATAACAATTTCAAAATTTTACATTAAACGCGTAAACAATGTGAATTCCATATAATCAATCTAGTAAGCCGTCTAGCTCAACCTCATCCCTTGAGAGTATTCTTCTTCTATTCAATCCGATTGTGGAGGGAAAGAGATTAACGATTGGTATGAGCTATCTTTATACCGTCTTATAATGACTTGATTGAATAATACCATTGCCTCACTGAGATGAAATTGGGCTCATTGTAGCTGCTGCTTTTAATTAGGGTAGCTGAATAACCACCTGTTTGGGAAAGAGCAGTTAATTCGGTTTACTTCTTTCCCTAATGGTTTTGGGTGCGGGATGTGGGACTTGGTAGTATTGATTCCTGATCAATGTCTATCTTTTACTTTTCATATATGAATAATGTATTTTTTATTATCATGAGAGAGAGAGAGGGAGAAAGAGAGGCTTGTTACATACAAGCCATCCTCCACCGTCCGTTATCATATCACAGTACACTTTGAAGCCAAAGCGCATTCCTAGTGGTTTCACATGATACACTCCAGACTCATTGTACCCAGCATCTTTGTAGTCTTGACAGTCTGTTTCGCTGTACACGCAGCAATCCACTGAGCATGCTGAAACTGAGAATTGACAAAACAGTATCATCAGTTATGCTCTTCCTCAAACTTTTTATATCGTTTATAATAATGTTTGATTGGCATGCGCTGTGTAACTACGACGTCACAAATACAATGCCCTTATTATAGTCCCGCAAAAAATGAGGTACTGGAATTTGATATGAACCGTAATTCCTTAACTCTATAATTTCGAAAGAATTTTCTGTATGTCACATTTTTCTCAGGAACTATTAAATCTAGAATCTTCGAACTTAGTATACATATGGACTATGTGTTGTTGTATCGGGCTCATAGCTTTTATTCTTCCTTTATTTGTCCATTCTTCTGTCTTCAAACACGACATACATATGGATAATTAGTGATTGTATCGTGGGACTAAGACTTAGGCACATTGCTCTCGTTCTTCCATTTTCATCCTTTTTTATTTCTCTCCCTATTTTGCATGTTCACATTGGAAATTTTATAGGAGTTTTCTCAGGAGTATTAAAGCTAGATCTTGAAACTTGTATATATATGGATGATGACTGTATAGTGAGATTGGGAATCGGGCTCATTACTAATATTCATCCCTTTATTTATCTTTTTTTCTGACTTCTGAAGGTAAAGGACCTGGTATGATAAGGCCCATATTTGGCCCCCAGAAAACTCATTTTTCAAAAGTTCTATTTCGATAACTAAACTGCATTCATAGGAAAGTTCTAACCTTGAATGTAACAGCAAATACAAAATCAACCAGTTCTTGCATAAAATATTTGTGTTTTTAATCTTGAACATACCCATACTCCCAGCGGATTCTGACGAAAAAGGCGACTTTGGTAGCCTTCGCGGTTTTCAAAATATATGAGCCCGGCCTCCAGCACATTTTATATTTTATATGCGGACATAATTTTGATATATTTACATGCCATGAAAATATTAAATGTGCTGGAGACCGGGCTCAATGTTTATTTTTAAATTTTTGTTACCAAATTGGCAGCGTTCGGAGCATTTTCCCCTGTTTTTCTCAACACAAAAACGCCCATATCTCCGCTCATAGACAAAATAAACATATGTTTTGGGTATTCATTTTCTTAGTTAGAACACAAGGCATAATTTGGTACACATTTCATTTTGATCTGGTGGAATTTTTTGGTTAGCGTCTCTTGACTTGCAAACTTGAGTGGGTGGGGTACCTTGACAGGCCTTGTGCAGTGCACAGGTAATTAGCCGTGGTACCCAACGTATAAGCATTTCATCAAAGGCCTATTATCAAGAGCTTTCAAAGGCTATTATAAATGATTTATTTCTTTAAAGGAAAAATGATTAAACTCAGTTTTTCTTGCAATTTTCCTTCATATTATTGATCCAACATAGGCATGTCAGAAATCATGTTATTCTGAGAATTAACAAAAGTGAAACATATTATTTTTGTTTGTTCCCTTACGCTCAAATGATAAGCAATAGAAATCATGCAATTTTAAGAGAATTTGAGTGGGGGCCAAAAATGGCCCTTATCATACCAGGTCCTTTGTGTCGTTGTTTTCTCAGGGTCTGTGTTAACTAGAATCTTGAAACTTGGTTTACATATGGAGAATGAACTTTATAGTGGGATAGAGACTTGGGCTTTTGCTCTTATTCTTCCTTTGTTCATCCATTTTTCTTTCATTTCTTATTTCATATATTGGAATTTAGTGTCACAGTTTGCCCAGCAATTATTTAAGCTAGGATCTATAAAATAATTATACATTAGAACAACAAAATGGGTTTATTGTGAACTTGAGAATCTGGCTCATTGCATATCTTCCTCCTTCTATTTATCCATTGTTCTGTCTTTTCAATTTAATGTGTTTCACAGTTTCCTCAGAGATTATTTGTATACAGAACAATGACTTGTTGTATTTTGGGATTGACAAGCAGTCTAATTGCTCTTATTCATTCATTTCTTTCTTTTCATAATATTAAGAAAGTTAAAACTTTGTATTACAGTTTTGTTTGCAACTGGTTTATTGCTCATTTTACATGACAATGCATTACGTAAGCAGAACAGCGGGGCTACAGACAGATCTTCTGACATTTCTAGTTTGTTTTTTTAAGTTTATAGTTTATAGTTTATCTAGTTTATAACTGTAGAGGTCTGCATTATTACTAAATACTGGCATGACTGAATAACCGCTATATGTTATATGTACAGCTCGATTATGCACTTTTTCCTTGCACACCTTTGTTAAAATATGATCTTACTGTTAATCAGTACTGAGTTTACTGTTCACCTTCGAATCAAACAACAGCGTGTGCTTGTTGTTAACATGATTGCGAGATTTTCGGTGGTGGTTAAAAATCGTATTTTTGGATGTTACTGGCTGTCGGATCAAAGTGGTTTGTGCCGGCCTCAAAGCAATGCGTAATAAACACAACGGATTGGCTAGAACATACATCAAGATCTATCAGATTCAGAATTTTATGATCACATTGACTAAGTATAAAAGTTCCGAAAGTAGGGCTGATTTTTTTTCCTGATCAGTTCTGAACAAGTATGGAAAAAAAATTACACGTTACAAACATGTTGTCTATAGCATAAACAATATGCTACAGTTTACATGCTTAGTAATTAGCCACTCATGTTAAATAGCATTGCTTCCCTCTTTAACCGCATGACAGCGTGTCATACTCGGTAACGGTCACGACATAATGCTATGTTTTATAACTTTTGCGGGGCCGGGGCTGATTGTCTCTTGCTTGTCCCACATAGATGTAACTGGCTACTTTTTATCTTCATTATTTCAGTGGCGGTGTTTGACAGGTGTCTCATCAGCTATTTCTTTAGAGATTTCATCTTCACTTCATCATAATATTGTCTAGGTTTTATATATATATGTCTGGTCAATAAGAATGCCTACGTATGAAGCGAATAGCAAATTTAAACGTTTTGAACCATGTCAGAAGTTTGTCGCTTTTCTTTACATCTCCAGGACGCACACATATCAGAGGCCTGTCGCTTTTCTTTACAACTTTATGGCGTACACATATCAGAAGCTTGTTGCTTTTTTACATATCCATGGCGCACAATCAATATACTCTTCAGAAGTCAATCCAAAACTAAACAGTTTGCTGATTTCAAAAGCATTTAACACTGGAACGCATTCCCAACATTTTGATACTTACCTGTCATAATTCGAAAATTAATCGGAATTATTATATGTATCAATGCGTTGATGTCCATCTGCCTGTCAATAATTAACTCCAAATGTTGTTATTGTGTTTTTCACAGATGTGACTATTTCGACCAAATATCTCCCAGTGGGCACATGACGTCAAAATGATGTCGTACTAACGTCGATGCGACGTCAGTAAGTCGCATCGACGTCAGTACGACGTCATTTCAACGTCATGTGCCTGCTGGGGAGAGAAAAAAATGGCTTATGTGGATGTTTGTCCTGTTGCAGTAGTTATAGCTACTATCAAAGTATTTTCTTGCACAGGTGATGTAATGAAGATACGTTATAGTTTCATCCTTATCAAAATTGAACAGTTACTTTTTCACGTATTATTTGTTTTTCTCATGACTTCTGTCTAGTAATAATTTATTCTGTCTAGCAGGAAACCTTGCATGAGACCTTATATGATTCAAATCAAATACTCCCGCTATCTGGGCCAGTTTACATATCTAGGAATAACGGAAATGTAAATGAAATCGCTAAAAATATTATCGCTTCTAAAAACCCAACAGCTAACAAATTAAAATCTAAACGATTTCCTTCAAGAGCAGAGAACACACTCGAAAGAAGGCACATGGGCCGTACTTTAAGACTTTTACAATTACTAGGAATACTATACCCGTCCGATATATCGATTCCAAACAATGGAAAATGTATGTATTTCTACTAAATAAAAATCTATAAGAGTTCCTTTAAGAGCAGAGAACTCATTCAATAGAAGGGACATAGGCTATACTTTGAAGATTTGGCTATTCAAAGTCAGTTTATTTTTGTATCGTCTTCTTATTTCCATATATCCCCAAGCAATATGCCGCTAATATTCGGACAGAAAGCTAATTCAGTCAAGACAGCTTGTTTACGAATACTGTATTGCAGACTTGATCAGAGGTTTTGACAGGAGCACACCGAACAATCCCTCTACAAACATGTATTAGCGACAGAATGTCAAGGGCAAATACGATAGAGTAAGAACTATTGGGCATACAGTTCGACGGCAAGGCAGCCGATGACACAGTTGCCTCAGTCAGGGCAGTCAGTTCGCAATCAATGTATACCCTAATTAGATTTTTCAAAGTGAGTAACCATATTAGGCAAAGTTCTTTCACATTTTAGCTCCCAAATAGATAAGGCAAATATACGATGCATTGATTTTAACAGCTCGAGGATTTTAATGAATTGGCATAAAACCGTCAAAATTTATTCTTAATGTGATGAATACAAATAATTCCGTGTTTGAAAGTAGGTCAAGGTTACGTTTCCAAAATCAGTCCGAATTCGTATATCAAAGAAATGTCAAAGCTGACAAATCAACCAGAGGTGTCATCACGTGGTCGTCAGTAGGTAAGTTTTATATAATATGCGAGCAAATTCTATGAGTCCGAATTATAATCCAATAGATAGTCAGTAAAGTTGAAAATTAGGACTGTATGTCTGACAAAGTTTCGGCCGAGGCCACCGGGTCGAAAACGAGTTTTAAAGCAATTACAATATAGGGATGAACAAAAACGTGATGTCTGGTATAGGACCTGTTAAATACGCAAAGTTGTCTACGGTCTTTTCGATGATAAAAACGTCTACCCAAAACCAATTATATAAAAGAGGTTCTACTTTTGCATTTGATGGCGATACCTTTGTCGTCAAACACAGTAAGTGTAATATATATCTGGCAAAAAGTTTCGGAACCTGCTTTTGTTTATTTATTTATTTTTGTTTTAAAATAACAGTCTCTTCACAAAAACAGTGTTGTTTCAGGGTTCTAGTTGACCGAGGAAATGTAAACAAACACACCACACTCTGTGGGGTCCTTACTTTACATTGTGTATATACCATGTATTAATGTACGATTTAGCCTCACAGTGCAAACATAAGAAAGTTATGGATGGTATGTGAATGAACAGACCTATATATCTGTTCGTGTATTGGGTTTTTGTTTTTATCGTTTGCAGCACTTCGAGCGATGAGGGTGTGTGTCTGGAAATGCTTATTTGAGCCGCGACACGATAAAACCAACAAAGTGGCCGTGCGCCCAGCCCAGACTCAGATCAACCTGGGCATCCGCCCAGTCTGATCAGACTCTTTGCTAAGCACTTAAAGGGTAGTTCAGGGTCTAAGCTACCAAGGGTAGCTCAGGGTCTAAGCTACCTCCATGCGGACAGCGGAGACTCTGATCAGACACATTGGATGCCCATTGGATGCTGATCTGAGTCTGCGCTGGATGCACAACCAATCTGTTTGTTTTCTCATGTCGCGGCTTATTTGTGGACACAAGTTAGAGACTCCTTGCTATATCAATCTTGCTCCGTTCAAACGGCGAGTACGTGCAAACAAGTTGCTGGTTACACTTCTATTCAGAAGTAAGAATAAGACTAAGGTTCTTGATCTGGTAAAGTAAATAATAAAACGCCAAACCCTTCATAATTTCGGGCCAGCCTTTAGAAATCTTAAAAGTAATGTCTTCTGTTTACTTCTTACAAACACAAATCTAACAGTTTCATAAACCGTAACATTTACTCAACGTACGAAGGATGCACTAAAAATATGATGTTATTATTATGAAAAGAGTATATGAAAGATATTACATTTTTATTCGGGTGTATTGTATGTAAAAGCAAATTTACAAAGATAGTAAAATAAGCTGGCTCCTGTATCCTAAACACTGATATGTTAAAATACCCTCTTATACTAAAGAATTATATTTACATTTCAGTTTGTGTTACCTCAAATAACTGGTGTCTCAGCGTAGACACTCTGGCCCCGAGGTTATAAAACATGAGTACATTCTTAAACTCAAAATAAAGACTTCAATTAAAGTTAACGAGACCTGACTGTATTTGTATAGTTAAGAAACAATCTCTGTCTTCTTAAAATGATAGATAATGGTTATTTGCAGTGTATGTCAAATTTTGTAATAATACTGGAGTTTAATAAAATAATAAACATACGATGGGCATTTCAGAAATAATGTAAGTGAGCTCAGGGTATCCTATTGGTTGATATTTAGCAGTGGTTCTATATACCATTGGAAAGACAAAATAAAGTGCTTTAGAATTGAATGACATAAAAGAACTTCTAAGTCACTCAAGCATGGCAGCATGTGGTATTACGTCACAAGGGTGTGGATACTTGAAACTGTATATTTTCATTGAAAGTCCCTTGTATTCTTTCGCCATTTGCTCAAAGCGACAATGATAAATTTGATAAAGAAACACGTAATACTGTCTTTTCAATGTAAGAAAGAAAGGTTAATACAGAAATCATTTCAAGATTCTATACAGTCAAGTACAATAATAAACAAGCTTTTTTCTCTGCTATCCGGTTATGAATGTAAAAGTGTTATAAATGCATTGTATCAATAAATTGGGGTTTTCAACTTATTCAGATCAAAGTTCAGCAAACGACAGGCATATTGTTAATGAAATATTTAGGTCACTATGTTTTGTTACGACTGACATGATATTACTCATGAAACTGGATGAACAAGTGCAAACTCCACGCCGGAAGTTGCAAAGTAGCAGCAATTCATGTAGAGAAACAATAAAACGAAAATATCTTCTTATAAAAAGACACCGGCTTAATATGCTTAACATTGTCGAATGACAAAAGTAAGAGAGCTTTAATGGAAACAAAATGTGTACAAAAAACCTTGATAGAGTGTTAATTTATATGAAATACTGACATTGAAATATGTGGGTTTATGGGATAACTTTTCGTAAAAAATCAGGTAGTCCATGGATAAAAGAGCATAAGGTGGCGTAAAAGATAATTTATTACAGAAAACAAGCACGACGAATTAAACTTTAATCTTTTTTTTGTTTCATAGGTGCCATCAAACATTCACTTTCATTTTAATTGACCTCAAAACTGAAGTTTAAAAGGCTTCTATTACATTTCAATTTAGCATAGGAAGTGACGTCATAAGAAATGCACATTGTTGCATGATTGGCGTATCTTGCAAAGGAAATCTTATGTTTTAGTAAAGCTGGTTTAGAAACTTTTATACTGAAAGAATTTCATCATAACAGATATTATAGGTATCAATTCAGAGCGGTTTGTATCCAGAGTCAAGAAAATATGAATTTGTCTTCAAATAAATATTTTGTCCATTTCTCCTGAGTGTCCCTACCCTAACAATAATTGTCCAGGCATATTGTTAAGAAAATACAAGTGACTGAACCTATTTAAATGAAAGTCATTGGGTGATATATAAACCTAAAAGTTAAGACATACTTTTAAAAAATCGGTCAACATTCCTGGGAATTGCATACTCATTTTCACTATTGTTGAAATGTCCCTCGTAAGAATAGTTAAATAAGCGATACAAACAATGGCATTTCTCTGTTTCTGTGCTTTGTCCATATTGAAAAAAAAAACAGTCGAAAGAAACGATTTCCACAAGACAGACATAAATTTAACGGCCAAGAAAATATATATTATACAGTAAATACCCGAACTTTTCATGCTTCTATCTTTCCATGTGCAGCTACCTACACATATTATTCATGAGCAAAGGTAAAAAGGAAAATTTTCGGAAACTGACAAAAGTCAATCCCAGACCCCACACAAGACACCATGTGGGAAAAAAGACAACATAAAATTAGTCATAATAAGAGACATCATCAGCGGTAGCCATGTGAACAGCCATTTGCGGTGTAGGTGGTCACCGGGTTAAACTACATTCTATCGCATATATATCGGTCAATGCTTTCAACGAGAAGAGTAAATGCGTTTTAAGCATTTAATCAAAGTAAGTATTCGGGCTAAAGATATCTCAGGATTGCCCGGAAAACAAAAGGGCCATGAGGCCCCGAACCGCTCACCTGAGTAAAAATTCAAAGGCAAAACTGTTAGTATTCTTTTTCTGGTTTCGTCACCAGATATTGTCAGGGTCACTGACGAGGCTTTATTAGCCGAAACTACGTAGTCTGGCCCATGTTCCTACTTCTGTATGTATTCTCTGCTCTTGAAAGGAACTTTTTAGGATTTTAATTTTACCTCACTGCAGCTGGTGTTGTGCCGTGTGGCGGCCGTAAAACGTCTCCCCGTACATCCTCTATAGTGCAGATTAGTCCTTTGAGATCAGAGGATAGATTCTGAGAAATCTAAAGTTTGAGATCGATTTGGACTTTTATTATAGATCATCCTCTTTTATATTATTTGGATCCTCTCGAAACTAATCAGTCTTTGAATCGACTGCCCTATTTTAATTAAGAAATTACAGTATGCTTTTTTCTGGTTTCGTCACCAGATATTGTCAGGGTCACTGACGAGGCGTTATTCGACGAAACTACGTAGTCTGGCCCATGTTTCTACTTCTGTATGTATTCTCTGCTCTTGAAGGAACTTTTTAAGATTTTAATTTTCATTTAATCAAACCTGATAGTTTAAAACTGTCGAAATATGAGAGACATTGGTAAAAAGTCAAGATTACCTTCATCTTTATTACTAAAAAGGTTCCTGTATTTATTCTGTTGACTGTAGTTACCAACTTTTGCATATGTACAGTCCAACCTGTCTTAAAGGCTACCTCTATAAAGCAAAATCATGTCTTAAAATGCCGATTCTGATATCCCAAACTAGCGCTTTCAGTGTGAGTTGACCTGTATTAAGCAAACACCTGCTCTGAGCAAGCAGTTTCGGCCTTCTCTTAGGTGCTTGCTTAAGACAGGTTTGACTGTGCTTGAAGAACTTGGTCAATGCTTTCAAAAAGAAGTGTGTATACACTAAGTTTTGAGCAGTTACACAAATTTAAAGAGTAACTACACTTCAGGAACTGACTGAATCAGATCCCAAACCCTATCCCCAACATCAAAGGGAAAGATTGACAAAGACATGCCAACAAACAATAAATTACAAGTGATAAGCCGAGTCAGCAGCTCTTTCCCAAATAGGTGGCAACTCAGCTATCTTTATTGAACTAAATAATTTACTCCAAAAGAAGGGTTACAACTTTACGAAAACATTTAACAACTATTTTTACCTATTTTCTATTTTTATTATAGAAGGGTTTTGTAATATACTTAATACAGACAAACTACAAAGACATGGCTGCAATGTTTTGTTGATATAGGACACAAATACCGAAATTCTGTGCATTTTAGCATTTTCCCTTGTTTTTGTGGCATTGACCTTGGAAGTTATTGAAGGAAACTAGCTGTATGTGAATTTAAAAGCTATTGTAATATAGTAGACAAAGACATTGCACAACCCGCATGTTTGCACTATAATCACTGTGTGAGTCCGTCCGTCCGTTATCAGTTAGCGAAAACCGTTATCAGTTAGCGAAAACGCTTATAACTCTTGAACCGCATGGGATATTTTGACAAAATTTTGCATACCTATACATTTCTTATTCATCATAGGTCGTATACGTGGTTTGTGTGTTTCCGATGATGTTTCATTGAAAGATTAGGAAGTCTTAATGCGGACCAAACAGCTAACTAAATGTTTCGAATCACTGCTGAAGCTGAGGGCGAGGTTTTGATCCCGTAAAACTAGTTTAAGCCCCCGAGTAGTCTTTAGCTGACCGTTCCAAGGCGGTACTTCTGTTGTGGTTCCTTGATGTTACATTATGCTATGTCCGCTGGTCTATGATCTTTGGCGGCTTGGTCACCTGTTTTGCTACCCAATCTGCCTTTTCTTTTGTAAGTTAAAAACGAAAATAAAATAGACAAAAATAGATATTGATGCTGTTTTGATTAGGGTAGCTGAATGACCACTTGTTTGGAAAAGAGCTGCTCATTCGGTTTACCGTGCATGTCTTTCGTGAATTTGTTTCAGTTTTTTTCGTGTGTGTGTGTTTTTTAACCTATTGGGTTTGAGAGCGGGATGTGGGATTTGATTGTATTAATTCCTGAACATTGCCTATCTTTTTACTTAAAAAAAATCGACGCGATCATAGTGCAGTCATCAGTTGGGCCATATCGTCTTTTTCAGATGGTTTTATGAGTTTGCGTGCCTAGAGCAAATTAGAGCCCCGACAGCTTAGACTCTGATCAGACTGGGCAGACGTCCAACCTGATCTGAGTCTTTGCTGGGCGCACAAGCTACCTTGTTGGCTTAGTTGTGTCGCGGCTCATTTTATGGTACTGTCTATTTCAAGGCGGAAACTTCTAATGAATGCGGATCAAATTCTGTTCTTATTCTAGCATAGTGATATTTTGTATAGCTGTCAAAAGTGCAGTCTGTTTTGTTTTGTGCTATGAAAAACAAGATTAGTAAATCGAATGATTTATAATGCATTACTGTGTCTGTGTGCGTATGTGTGCGTGTGTGTGTGTGTGTGCTTGCCATCGCGTGCATTCGTGCTTGTGTATGTGTGTGTATTGTGTATGAGAGATATCATACAACTATAATTGTTAACCAATTGTCAAATAGCGATTCACTTAATTACACAAATACGTACTCGCCCTTCCTTTAATGTCCGTATTATGACACAGAGTAGATTTGAGCTACGACACGACAAAACCAACAATGTGGTTGTGCGCCCAGCGCAGACTCAGATCAGCCTGGGCATCGGCCCAGTCTGATCAGAGTCTTCGCTGTCCGCATGGGGCTAGCTGAGACCCTTAGCTACCCTTTGAGCCTTTAACGAAGAGTATTATCAAACTGGGCAGATGCCCAGGCTGATCTGAGTCTGTGCTGGGCGCACAACCACTTTGTTGGTTTTGTCATGTCGCGGCTCATTTATTCATACCCAGGATTTTGTTTGTGGCTCCGATAGCGACGTGGTGAAGTGTCCGCCCTTTGGTCGTTTCTCTTCGGCTGAGGATACATTCTAGTGTTCCCCATATTGACGTAAAACAATGACACAAGAAAACACTTGATCATCCGCCTTAAACACACACACACACACACACACACACACACACACACACACACACACACACACACAAACACGCGCACATACACACACACACACGCACACACCCATACACATACACACACATGGTCAGAGACAAGCAGAACTGGCAATAACGCTTCAGCAAAAAAATGCTACAATCTTCTTATCTTCATTTCTGCTTTTCGAACATTTGTGTTGTCGCCACTCTCATCGCCATTCCAAGTTCGCCAGAACACTCCATCATCATGATCATTACCGTCTGTGTAATATTTGCCGTTTAGGTTTGCGTGAGCACAATTAGTATACCACCAGGGTCCTTTGCGATATTTGACACAGTTTTTACTGGGGTGAGTATCGGACAATTTATCCTCTGTTGAAAATTTCGCATCGATACTCTTTACCATTGAATCACCTGAAATATAAGAAACTATAAAGGAGTCGTGACAAGACAAACCCAACAATGTGTCATATGCGCTACGCGAAGAATCCGATTAGCGTGGGCATCCGCCCAATCTTAACAGTCTAGTCGTAGCGTACATTATTAGCTACCCTTTCAGCTCACAACGAAGAGTAATCAAACTAGGCGGATGCCAAGGCTGATCTGAGTCATCGCTGTGTGCACATGACACTTTCTTGGCTATATCATGTCGCGGCTCATGACAAATCCTATGGAAGTACGTGGTCGAGTTATTCAATCTCTCTCTAAAATCTGTATGAAATCCCACCAGTCAATAGGTAGCTTTTCGAATCAGGAGAAGGATTCGACAGTGAAATGAGAGGGTTAGGCTACGTCTTACATTTACTGTGCCTAAGGTAGGTCTATAAATACCCATCAATCAACTGCCACTACGCTATACTATAGGCAAATGTTATTCTTATTTACGTTACAAATACGTTATACATCTTTATATGTTCCTATAATATATGTTGATTTTTAGTTCTCGGAAGTTGAATCGATATGCACATAAGTACATACTGGAGCTCCTTTGACAGCAATAATCATGAACTGACTTATGACGCCGGTAATTCCAAATGAAAAAATCCAAAGCTCAAACATTGTACTCCTAAACATCATAACCCTAAAAGTAAAAAGTATGCAAAGACCAGGAACTGAAACAATCAAAATCCAAATCCAGCCAATTATCGCTAATGATATTTTGAACACGACTGCGACGAAAATGTGTTGCAATATATTAATTGATATCGCAGAGGTGCTATATACTGGTTGGTTCTTCAGATGTGACTGACGAAAAATTGTAACCGCCTTAACCATAAGCACATTCGGCTTAATTAGTTTGTTGCCAAAAAATTTACACTACCTGCTGTTCCGTTGTAGCCCTTGAGATTTAATCTGTAGTCGTTTGCAAAATCTAAGCTGAAGTCTGTGTAAGTGGCATACTTTGTGTCATTTTGCCAGCCTTCAAGGTCAATCCGTAGCTCAAAGTAACCTTTGGACATGATTCTGCTTAACGGAATAAAGCCTGTTTAATTAAGCAATATGTCAATACATCATTAAACTAAAACCTTCAAATAATTAGTATTCTATTAAAAAGATATTCTCAACTTAACAAAGATGAAATAGTTTTCATAGGAGGCTTTTGTATTGTTTGGACCCTTTTTGATACTAGTCAGTCTTTGAATCGACTGCAGCCTCGGCATTGGTCCAGTCTGATCAGTTTTTGATGTGCGCTTAAAGGATAGCAAAGGGTCTATGCTACCTCCATGCGGACAGCGACGACTCTGATCAGGCTGGGTGGATGTCCAAGCTGATCTGAGTCTGCGCTGGGTGCACAACCACTCTGTGGGTTTTCTCGTGTCTCGGCTCAAATACTATCCATATTATGCTCACGTTCTTCAAAGATACAATATTGAATATTGTGATTTGTCGCAAAAAGAACATTCCAATAAAGTAATATGGTGGTGTGATACGTTTGTACCGAAAATGCTAATAAATAAACAAACGAAAGTGGTCAAAGTGCCAAGATCATATGTCCGAACGCGTAAGTCATTTAAACAATGATAATTCCGGAATATTCTAGGTATTAGACACGAACCCCAAACACAGAGGTGTGATCAGCTGCTCGCGAGTGGTAAGCATCACCTGCCTATTATAATACACCCATCATATCTATGTGTCAGTAGAAAAAGTCAGTGAAAATAAAAGTCCAATACTTGAAAGCCTAATTAAGCTTCGGCTAGGCCATCAAATAGGAAATTAGTTTAGAAACGGCCTCTTGTTGGGATCAATGAGGTCATGGTGTCTCCCACTACTTTTTAGCTGTCGACACACGCTTCACTTTGTGATAACCCTGTGTCAACAATTTACGGGTAAATAGCTCTCTTTCAACAAAGTATTGATATTTGATAAATTAATAAATAATATATAAATAATGGTATTGTCCAGGATTGGAATATACATGTTAGATTAATCATAGTCATGCCACTATAGTGAGCCATGTTTAATGATTTAGAGCGCTAAATATTTGTTAAACATAATTGCCCATTATGGTGTAGGATTTCCTTACTTACTGTAGCTTTTATTCTGTATTTCCTGGGTATCTCGCTTGTGTTTCATCCTTATAATAATTTATTCTTTAAGTATTTATAAACGGGCTATAAAGGAAAATGTTCATAAAAGGTGTCATAATAAAACATGTAGTATAAGAACAACATCATAAAAGAAATAGTCACTATGTGTCAGTCAGAGGCCTACCTAGCCAGTGTTCACCAGTAGTGGCACCAAAGCCCAGTTCATAATCTGTCCAGTTTCTGTAGAATTCTGCAGATCCATCTTCTCGCCTCTGGAAAACCTGACAAGAATTGGAAATATACTGAATCCCGGAAGTAAATACATATCCCAGCAGGCACCCAGTATTGATTCAACATTAAAATTTGCTTTAATTCTGCTTCAAGGTTGACCAACCTTTATTCAATATTGATTCAACATTGACTTTTCAAAATTGAACTTCCAAGGTTGATTCAATATTTATTCAACATTGACCGTTCAACATTGAATGGTGAAGACTGATTCAATATTGAATCGTACTTGATAGCTCAAGCATAAACTATTTCTTCCCACAATGCATTTAAATTTTGAAGCCACCGCACACCAATATTGTCCAACACGTCTAAGATGAGTCCGTAAGAAGGTTCATTTTACATGTAAATTTAAAGAGTAACTACACTTCAGGAACTGACTGAATCAGATCCCAAACCCTATCCCTAACATCAAAGGGAAAAATTGACAAATACTGATTTTGTACAATTCTTCCACTAAACAAGGTAAGATTTAATTTCTAAACTTATTTTAAGAAATAAAGTTTGTAAAGAAAAGTGTTTGCATTGCTAAACAGCTTCATTGCATGGATACATCTATGCCACGTCAAAGGAAATGCATAAACAATGCATGCAGATAAGCAAAATATTTTAAAGAATGTCTTACTGTCTGATTGTCATTAACTTCAGCAACTAGTCACACATTTTACTTTCTTTCAAAAAGTTTATTTGTATATACAGACAGGAACAGGTATTCTAATGTCTTACACACTGTATAGTAGTAAAGCACCTTTTTACGTTCATGCATTTAACAGCAAAATTAATTTCCCACGGGTTTAGCCGACGGCATGGTTTAAAATATACAATGGATGGATGTTTTGAATGTAAAATAATGGTAAGGTAAATTACATTCCAATGGCCACAATTTGCTCCATATTGCCTAGGATAGTATCTTTCAGGAAAAAATGGCCCCTCACGGGAAGCAAATTCTATCATATAAATGTACTTTACCAAGGAAATGGAATAAAGTAGAGATTATCTATTCAAGTCCACTCCAGTTCATTCCATGTTTTAAACTGTGAATTTTAATAAACAGTACTGACTGTGAGGTGATGAAGACAGAAGATTTTACATGTGCATACAAATTTAACTGACAAACACATCCATGAATACATTATGCCGATCCTCAAACGATTGACATTACAGAGAGGTGATGTCAAAAGATCGAGCCCTACTCTGTTTGTTAGTGGGCGGGTGAAGCAAAGTCAAGACACACACGCGCATACCCTCTTACACAGCATATTTCCAAGTTAGTACCTTTTCGATTTTTACTGCGGATTACATGAACTGTAGGTGGGTGTCTATAAATCAATCTCTGCAAACCATGCGGCAGCATTTTCATGAACTTTTAAATGATGATTTGTGCATATTAATTTTTTTAAGACACAGCTAGTGGACACAGTCTGGTAAAAAACTATTTGTATTGGTTATCTTTGTTGAAAAATAAGAAGTATTAAATTTGTATACGTTTTTATTTCTTTCCGTCTTATTGCATGGTAATTATCTAGCATACCTATGTTGAATCAATGTCGATGCAATATGCCATGACAAAGCATCAACATTGTATAGAATTTGCATTGAACGTTGATCGCAGGTGCGTGCTGAGACTTTGGGAAATTCGTTGATTATACCCCGAATGACAACAGTTCTAAAGGTTGGATCAATTTTCAAGTTCAAGGTATAATTCACGATTGATTCAACACTGAATGATAAAAATTGAATCAGTATTGAGGACAATGGAAGCATTTCAACCAAAACGTATTGTCTATGAACGAGGAGGTACAGCTGCTGTTTAATATACTGATACGTATGGTTACGCTTACACTATTTGCAGGGTCAGGGATGCATTGAATTATTAGTTATTGTGACAGAAATCAAACTTGGTCTTCACATTGAAAGAGGGACCTGATTTCATGAAACGCTTGTCATTTGAATGCATAGTCCCTATCTGTAGTTGGGTCCATTGTGATGTAGTCGATGAGTTTTCTTCTTTTCCTCTTTGTTCCAGGGTTTTTATTTTGTCCAGTGCTTTGTTTCATCAGAATTTCAATATTTGTATTTATTGCTGACTGTGCTGTTTCAAATGTGGGGTTGAAAGCGTAAGTTAATAAGCATATATTTATGAGCTTGATGATCGACACAATATTAACACTATATGTTTCGCAGACTCGATTATGGGTTCAGTAGTTACATGTACTATAATAGCTATAGTCATCATAATTACCGTCCAGCCTCCACCATCCGTAATCATGTCGCAATACACATCATATCCACTCTTCATCTCTGGCGGTATCACACGGTAGACACCAGAATGTATATGTCCCATTTGTCTATAGTCAAAACAGTCAAGTTCTTGAGAGGAACAACAGTCTGTATAGCAATCAACAGCTGAAGAAAAAAGATCAGTTTGAGCTCTAAGTTAAAACAATAATTTATGTTATCTACATTCAATGTACAATTTTTGTCAATTAAAATTGGTTTTTGTCTATTTTAACATTTATATTACATTTAAAGGTTTTATGTATCGAAGAAGGGTGTTGGTATCATATAGTTCGTGAATTTGCAATCAAACTTTTATAGTCGCCATTTTACCTCGGTAACTAAATATAATGTAGATCGAAAAAAAAACCTGCAGCCAGGTATGTTAGACCCTGATTCGTATGGCTAGTATTTTTGTCAGGCCTGTTAGACCCTGCTTCGTATGACTGGATTCAACGTAATATTAGGCGACAAAGCCAACGCTTTATTTTAAAGTGTCACTGCGGCAAAACCCTTGCTTAATTAGCAATGTCACAGTTAAGAACCTGGCACACAAATTCATTGCACACAAACGGAACTGATCTTAATGACGGCTCCAACGTAGAGCCTATTTAACCCTTTCGACAGAGACAAGCGTACGCGAGCAAGCTATCACGCACATAAATACGAACTAAATAAAAACATGACTATGAAGTGAGGCAGCAAAGTTTTAGTCAAAAGAATGAGAGAGAGAGAGAGAGAGAGAGAGAGAGAGAGCAAGTAACACATATTCAATAACATACATACCCAGTCAATCAAACAGGAACCAACATGGCAGAATCGGCTTGTAAAGTTCAGTAGTAAAGCTAGGAAGGGTTTACATCGATCTAATGCGCAAAATCTGACACTTTTTCCTGCTGCAGCTTCAAACATCAAGTAGGCGTTGGTCACTGTAACCCCCCCCCTGTCTCATCTAATATATAAATTGGTTAGGTGTGTATGATAGAACAAAATGGAGGCCTCAGTGCAATTAATTTAGTATATTGTTTTTTTTGCGACAAGATCAATCTACCTAGGACAACAAAGTTTTAAACTTTCACATGGTCTCGCTTTAAACTGATTTTAAACACTTACCAGTTGTGACGGCATAGGCCAAATTGAATATTGAAACCACAATTAAAATCTGAACAGCCATGTTTGAAAGGTTTCTATCAGCAATCGAGTTTCATAACTAAATAATAAATGGCAATCAAATCTTCTTCTTCCGTCGTTCGTCTTTTCTCTGAGTGATTGAAAAGGGTACATACGTGATCGACCTGTTGATATAATGTAAAATAAATTTCAATTTGTTATGCTATTTGATGTTGAAAATGTATTCTATTAAGTTTTCTATTCAAGGCCTAAATCAATATGGAAATGTCTTTATTTGCCGAAGCCATGTTTTATTCGTAATATTCTTGGTGTCCTTAAGAAATCAGTTAATATTTATTATTTTCTGAGCCCATGTTTTATTTGAAACAGTCTATTCGATATGTGGCTGATTACGATAAAACAATGTACCACCATGATGGTTTTACATTATAGCCAAATGACTCAATGGAATCATTAACACTTTCTTTTTCAATAACAGATGATAAACATTTGTACAGTTTAAACAGAAGTTTCTCCTTATTTGCAAATAAATTTACTTGCGGAATGATAGTCTCATCAATACTGATAATTGTATAAGGACAACCTTGAGCCGTGAACACACCCTGGAAAATATCGTATGAATGCCGCGACAAAACGCCATGCTATGTTGTTGCTGCAAGTTTTGCCGTTGTGTGAACGTAAATTGCACAAGAAAAGTTTAAATTGCAAACCTGCTAGACTGTAATCGGCTTGCTAATTCTGCCAGTCTGACCAAAGTCTTTGAGGTCTGTAAAGGTTATTTATTGCCATCAACTATCTTCGATCTTATTTCGCATCAAGAGAAAAAGCGTAAACTTTTAGACCATTATATATTGATATACACACGTATACGTCTAGCACAGCAGCCACTTTCTTTTCGAATTGCTAAACAGAGCCGAATGTACAGAAAAGAACCTATTAAGAATACGGGAAAGACTCTACAGAATGCCAATACAAATAAAAATAGAAACCGAACAACTAGCCCGATGACCACCTACATGGAAAATGGCTGTTCACCTGGCTGCCGCTAGTAATGGCTTTGGTGGGGTCTAATTGTGTGTCGTTTTTTTACACATGATATCTAGGGTGGGATCTGAAATTGAATTGCGTCAGCTCCTGAGAATTTTACCTACTTTTTCAGAACTGCCGATACGGAGGGGTGCGTTATCGTTCTAGTTTATTGCGTACATCACCTACTGTTTGCTTAGGTCCATTAACACATGCATTTAGTACATTTTACGTCTTTATATTTCAGCAAAACCTTTTAATTCCTCCATAACTTTATTTCAGTATGATTTGTTTCAAAGTATAAATGAAATTACACGGAAATGATCACATTCACAAAGCACAACCAGTTAATCAAATATTATAAATATAGACAATGAAGAAACAAACAAAAAAAAAACAGAACTGCACCGAACACTTTGGATCCGGACCCACCAAATAAACGTATTTATTTGGATATAAAACGGTATTTTTCATCTCTAGATTGACCTCAAATATCTGAATTAGTATTCTGATTTTTGCATTAGACGGGCTTGTCCCTTTAAAACAGTTCTAATTATCTAGACCCATCCTATAAGACGGATCTAGTTGTTAGTAGTTTTTGAAAGGATATCCCCGTCTTTTAATCAAAGAAACTCACTGGCAAAGTAACCGACTTGAAATGGTCAGCAGAAAGCAAGTATACTGGAAGATCAATGCCATTTTATGCAGGCAATCTGACAGTTATGTCTGGTGCAGCTCCAAACAAGAAAACTGCTTCCAAGTTGCGCGGATATTTTTTCGCATGAACATTTCTTTCCTTTACTCATAAGCAGTTATTGTAATTCAACTCATATTACAGCGTGTGTTCAGCTATCAGATAAATTTACTTCTAAAGCAAACATTTAACCTATAATAATCTGTTTAGTGTCAGTAAGGGCCAAGTCTCACTGTGACGTTGTGAGGGCTAGGTTGCACTAGGTTTCCCGCCCTACGTTCGGCAAAGAAATAGAAATCGACCTTATGACATAAAAAATCGATTTTTAGGTTTTCTGTTATCGGAATGCGCACGCCATTATAGAACAAAAAGGTAAAAACCGTTTGAAGTTATCTTGATTTTTAAGGATGTCATGGCAGTGTTCTCTGTATCTTGATTATTTGTAATCTTAGTTGTTTCCAACTATGGTTTGAGGGCTGGATTTGGATTTTGATTGTTTCAGTTCCTGGTCTTTGCATACTTTTCACTTTTAAACACACTGGTATCTCATGAAATTTGCCAGAATTAATAACGTAACATGACGTCACGTTACACTGGTATGGATAATGTCATTACCAATGTTTTCCCTTGAAATGCGTATCATTATCATTAACGTTAACACAGCAAACGCATGTAATCAGTATGAGTAAATTTTTCTGTAACACAGCTCTTGACTTTAGTTCCACCCTGGAACATGCCTCTTGGGATAGGTAGAAAAGATGGAAAGATTTTGATCAAGGTAAATGACATACCAAGTATGACCCCTTTACCTCGAATGGTAATCAAGAAATATATTTTCCGAAAAGCAGCTCTTACGAAAATATAATTGATATTCGGACTGACCGACATGCTTAAGTATTGTCGCACGTACGGACAATCCGGAAACTTCATACCTCCGGTGCTCCTATGGCTTCGAGTGCATAAAGCAAAAAACAAATCTTTTGATGTTTTGAAATAGAAAGTTTCTAAAGATGAATAAGAAATGAACTTAAAGATCGAAATTTTCTTTTTAATAAAGCAAATAATTTGTTGTTCCTGTGCCAGAGTCCTTCAGCAGCATTTTAACTTAAAGAATAGACCGTCGTTCGAGGAAGCAAAAAAAGAAAGTCTCAAAAGTTGTTTCCCTTTGTAAAAATGGTGGGAAATCATAGACATGTACCGTACGCCACGTCACAAGAATTATCACTTCTACTTTGGAGGCCGATATCATATATGCAACTAGTGGACACAAAGACACATGCAAAGGCTGAGTTTATTTGCATACAAATGATTGCATGCATGTTCTATTAAAGTCTCCATATTCCTATCAGTTATACAAATTGTTTTGAAAATCAGTTCAACCTTCATGATTGGTGATAAAATGTGGGTTGGTGAGCATATACTGTGCCAGATAAATGGCAAAAACTAACTGCGCAGCAAAACACAATTTCTTGTTTTAGTTTCCCGTCCAGCAGTACATAATAAACAAGGGTAAGGCAATAAATTGGGTTCCAGACTTGTATGTTGTATTTTTACCACTTTGTTCAAGCTAAAAAAACTCGAAAGGAGGTCACTTTACTTGCCAGCTTAAAAGACAATTAATTTTTCAACCTTTTTATGTGAAACTCAGTGACGTTTTGTTACGAGTTCCTCCCCTCCCGCTTTTGAACCTCGACACCTTGCCAGCTTTTGATTAAAACGGATTTCTTGCTCATATAGGCGTCTTTTTAGAAAGAGGACGTGATCTTATATTTTCTGTGTCCATAACAAAAAATAAAATCGTCACTATGATATCAGGTAAGGACTTTGAGTTACCAAACTGCGGAAAAGCAAACAAATCACAATTTTAAACGAAAGTAAAATATCATTTTTTTTAATTTCTTAAAAGCCCCATTGCTCTATCGGCATGAAATATTTTATCGTGAGGTATCGCTGCAAGCTTCTCACTACAGTTTCGCCCCCGAGTTTCGCCATTGATTATTATCGTGATAGGACGGCTTTGAAAAATCAAAACGTCCTTGAATTTTCGATAAAAAAGATTGAAAAAAAAAATAACTATCGCATTTTAGTTGGCAACTAAAATGTCCTACTTTCGATTTCACAAACTTTATTACATGGTAAAAACACAAGGTAAAGGAGGTAAAAATACAAGGTACAGGCGTTAACTGGCGATAAAAATACAATGTACAAAAATGTAAGGCAAGGATCCAATTGATTGTATTTCATTCCTTAACGGGGAACCAGAGACAAAGACCGTATTTTACTGGAGAGGCATATTTTTTAGCTCACCTGAGCCAGAGGCTCCGGGGGAGCTTATAGGATGGTAAGGCTCCGGCGTCCGTCGTCCGTCGTCCGTCGTCCGTCGTCCGTCCGTCTCCGTCCGTCCACAATTTCAAACGACTTCTCCTCTGAAACCGCTGGGCCGATTGTAACCAAATTTCATATAAAGCCTCCTGGGACCTTAGGAACGAAAAGTTGTTCAAACGGTCCTGGTCACATGACCAACATGGCTGCCATGCCCATATATGGTAAAAACCTGAAAAAATCTTCTTCTCCAGAAACAATAGGTCGATGGTCTTGAAACTTGGTATGTAGCATCGGGTACACGAGTACTACCAAGATTGTTCAAATTATGACCTTGGGTTGACCTTGACCTTTTTTACGGTAAGGTCAAATTTGCTTACTCATGCTTTTATATGGCAAAATGCTGCAACATAAGATATCTTGGAAACTGTTGAAGATTTTGGCCTAAAAATTGGTACATACAGTCATCTTAATGAGTACATGAAGATTTATGAGTACAAGAGGTCAAGGTCATTCTTTGACCTTTGACCCAGAACTCTCATATTTTGACAATATCAAACAATCTCCTCAAAAACCACTAGGCCAATTGTAACCAAATTTCATATAGATCCTCCAGGGGTTGAGGGAATGAAAATTTGTGCATATGGTCCAGGTCACATGACTAACATGGCCACCACGCCCATATATGGTAAAAACCTGAAAAAATCTTCTACTCTGGAACCAGTAGACCGATGGCCTTGAAACTCGGTATGTAGCATTGGGTACTCAAGTACTATCAAGATTGTTCAAATTATGACCCTGGGTTGACCTTGACCTTTTTTACGGCAAGGTCAAATATGGGAAAATGCTAGAACATGAGATTTCATGGTAAGTTTTGAAGATTTTGGCCTAAAAATTGGTACATAGAATCATCTTCATGAGTACATGAAGATTTTTGAGTACAAGAGGTCAAGGTCATTCTTTGACCTTTGACCCAGAAATCTCAAATTTTGACAATTTCAAACAATCTGCTCTAAAACCACTGGGCCAATTGAAACCAAATTTCATATGGAGCCTAGAGGGGTTGATGGAATGAAAATATTTTCTAACGGTCCTGGACACATGACCAACATGGCCGCCACGCCCATATATGGTAAATACCTTTAAAAATCTTCTTCTCCAGAACCAATTGACCGATGGCCTTGAGACTTTGTAAGTAGCATTGGGTACTTGAGTACTATCAAGATTGTTCAAATTATGACCTTGTGTTGACCTTGACCTTTTGCAGCAAGGTCAAATATGGGAAAATGGTAGAACATAAGATTTCATGGAAAGTTTTGAAGATTTTGACCTAAAAAATTGGTATATACAGTTGTCTTAATGAGTTCATGAAGAATTATGAGTACAAGAGGTCAAAGTCATTTTTTTACCTTTGATGCAGATTGCTCATATTTTGACATTTTCAACCATTTCCTCAAAAGCCAAAGGGCCCATTGTGAACACATTTCATATAGAGCCTCCAGGGGTTGATTGAATGAAAATTTGTTCAAACGGTCCAGGTCACATGACCAACTTGGCCGCCATTACCACTTACGGGATGAATCTTTAATATTTTTCTTCCCCAGAACCAATACACCTATGGCCCTGAAACTTGGTAAATAGCATGGAGTGCTAGAGTACCGCCAAGACTGTTCAAATGGTGACCTTGGGTTTACCTTGACCTTTTTTGCGGCATGGTCAAATATGGGAAAATGCTAGAACATAAGATTTCATGGAAAGTTTTGGAGATTTTGGCCTAAAAATGGTATATATGGTTGTCTAATGAGTACATGAAGATTTATGAGTACAAGTGGTCATGGTCATTCTTTGACTTTTGACCCAAAACTCATATTTTGACAATTTCAGACATGCTAAGTATAAGCCACCTTGCCAATTGTTCAGGTGAGCGATTCAGGGCCTCATGGCCCTCTTGTTTCAAAATACCTTGTTCCTTCTGTTTTGCCAGTTATATACAAAAAAGCATATCAACCGACATATTAGCACGCATTCTGAAAGCTGTACAGGTTTATAATGATTTGTATTTCGACGGTTTTTACCACTAGTAGGACAATGGAGACTTTAATTTATCTTACAAATCATAATCCACCAACCACTAGCAATATAAACAGGGAAAAGATAAAAATAAAAAAAAATGTATAAGCTTAAGGAAAAAACAAAACAACCAGACGGTCTTAAGACTTAAACTCGCAATTTCCATCTCATTGGACAAGGAATTGTTAGTAGATCAAAATGGTTCAGGATCTCCGAAAAACTGTCTTAAAATTGGAAAACGTTTTGTCATCCTCCATTCAGATACATTAAGATTCAGACGACATTTCTTTATGCCGCCCTTTGCCGTTTGTCACCCGGCATTCGTCAGCGCTGACAGGCAGGAGAGAATTGATTGATTGATTTTACTTTTTTGGTTTGTTTTATTTATTTTTTTTTTGGGGGGGGGGGGGGTTAACGGCCCTTTGAGACAGTATTATCGGGCCGTCTCCCAGAGAGAGGGAAAAAGAAGAGAAATGATAGACGATAGAAAAAATGCCCAAACCAGACCCCCCGCCCACCCGCACCTACTGCAAGCACAGCAGGCCCTTGCCCTACAGTGCACCCAATCAGTAGGACGCCCCGGCACCAGAGGAGTGGGAAAAATCGTATTGCAAATTTACCTTCGACCTGGCAGTCTGTGGTATATGAAAGAAGCAGTTCATGAAAACTTGAAATTGCTTTTAACAAGATTTTATCTACATTTTGATTGTTGTCTTGCATGTTTAGACTGAAAAATTCTAAACAATGTCAGTGAATGCATGAATATGCTGACGATGTTTGTATACCTAAACAAAGCTATAGGCGTAGGATGTTTTTTTTTTTTTTTTTTCGGTTCGGGATTTTACTTTTGATATTAATGATATAATTATTATTATTATCCGAGATTGAAAATTATTTTCTCTAGATCAAAACTGAAAATTTATGAACATGAACTAAAACGGGGCCAGAATTGTCGCCAGTCTAAACCTTTTTACGCATTTGCGAATAAAAGACTTTTTTTCAATTTATTAAATTCGGTTTTAATCGCAAACTGCACTTTTGGTGATGCATAATGCACCAAAGAATCATATTTCCGGATTCTTGGCAACAAATATGTGCCTACGGTGTTTTCCCACACCATTAACATTCATATTAAAGTTCAATCACATGCCGTGTGAAACAGCGGGAAAATCACCTGACGTAACGTCAAACTTTGACGTCATTTATCTCAGTTTAACGTCGCGTGTCATAAGGTCGATTTCTATCTGGACGGGCTCAAATGTACCCCGTATTGTAGGTATGTAGGTGTTACTACGTCTTTTGTACGTTTCCAATACGTTCAACTACGATTTACTTCGTATTACCCGGTTATCAAACGGTTTCGTACCACGCTTTAAGAAGGGATGAGAACAGTTTACTTACCTACTACGATTCCGTACGTTTTACTACGGACTACTAGGTAGTGACCGGGATAACAACCTAGTCAAAGAGACATTTCAGTAGGTATTACAAAACATACCAAACTGTAATAAAACGCAGAATTAGACGTCACAAAACGTACTAAGACGTGGTAAAGCGTATATTATGCGTTCTAGTACGTAGAGAACCTTCACGTGTGGCTAAGTATTTAACACGTTTCATCTACGTTCTAGTACGGGTGGACTACGTTTCAATATGTTTTTAATACGCATTCAGTAAGTATTTCGAAATGCTATGTGTAAGCTGATTTTTCAAATCAAACGTAGCTAGGCCACGTATGTAGCTGTTTATATCCGTATATTATACGTATTCACTACGTTTTGAATACGCATATTTCCGTTTTGGTACATTCTAAAGACTTATAGGACCTCTAGATTATTCTTGTAACGTTTCTGTACGTATTTAATGCGTTCCAAATTCGTTTTTGTGCGTTTATATCACGTTTTACAACGTGTTGGTGCGTTTTACTACGTATACGCTACGCAAATCAAAATGCCATGTTTAAGTTAAAACTTCTATATCAAACGTAATGAGGCCACGTATTCAGCTATATCTATATACGTATTTACTACGTTTTACAACGTATACTGCCGTTTAGCCACGTTTAAAAACGTAGTAAAACCTAGCCCTCAATACGTGACAGTGAGATTGTGACATAAAGCGCGCCGGTTAAGCGTTCTGACGGCGCATATAACACGCATTGAATTCCAAGTTTACTAGCCTAGGCTCGCTCTGCGATATTTTGTCCCGTTCAGAAAGGCGAAAATCAAACATAATCACTAATTATTTGTTCTTCATTCGTTCTTCCCTTTTCTTTGATATAGATGACATGTGTGTAAATATTCATTTAAATCATGTTTCCACTTTTAGCAAAGTGGCTCAAGCTTATCATTAAACGGCAAAATCAACAAAAACTAGCAGGTATTATTTGAAGAACTGATATGTTTTACAGTAAAACGTGAAATTTAATATATGAACTATGTCATAACGTTTATTGCGTAAATGTGCCGAGATGGTGTGTAGAAATTACGAGGACGAACAAAAATATAGTTGTGGAGTTGTTGCTTGTTTAACGGTCTAACTAGTTTAATTTTAAGTTTAAGTTTCCGTCCGCTATGGACTTCCAGATTTTAATTACTATTATTGGTACCAGTCTTCGCTGGTATTCAGCACTGGGTAAGTAAAAACAGTCTGCATTTTATATATCAATTGTGACATTTGAAATATTTATATTCAGTAAGTAAAGCACACCAGATACAAGTATATGCTTCAACAAGGCTTGATCACGATTTCAAAACAAAAGTTGCATTCGACCTGAAGCCAAGGACATCTATTGCACGTTTTGCCTAGAGAATACATTATGTTTCATTTTTAGAATACTTCGGCCCATTCTTCGAAAGCACGCACGTAAGAGATCCGTCATATTTAATTTGCAACTGCTGCTGCATTTCAGTGCTGTTAGGAACCCTATATGACATAAATGCTACTTGCAACTGGCCCTTGCTACAAATTACTACTACACAATTTTTACTATTTCAGGTAAAACAAATAAATAAAAATAAGTAGGTAAAAAAGAATGTTTTCAAATGATGTGGTTTCCAGCGACGATTTGAGTATATCTATTTTATTCTCCTTTATTCTGTCTTATAATTTTGGGCACCACAAATGACAGCAAAATCCGCTTCCACATGGCCTTGTTGTGCTAGCAAAGTAAAACGATGTCCACCCTTTATAATGTCTTCCCACATTTTCGTCTATTAACCGTTTCTTTGTTTAACTTTCACTGTGCCCTGTAAAAGTAAAAAGTATGCAAAGACCAGGAACTGAAACAATCAAAATCCAAATCCAGCCCTCAAACCATAGTTTCGTAGGCAAGAAGACCTTGATGTGGCCAATACACATTAGTCGCGCTTTCCAGACCACTTTAAAGTGTTCGTCATATTCCCGCATGGCTGCTTGGATGTTGCCTTGAACATTTTCATAAGTTACGTGGTCCTTATGCGAGATGTTCAGTGACCTTCTGTAGCAACTCATCGGAAAGGCTTGTTTTGTTTTTTCTCAGTAGATCACCTTGAAATGTATTTGTAGCTACCATTAGCCATACGCGTACGTTTCTAAATATTTTAAAATTTCTAATATTTCAGTCTGTATCTTTAAAATGACTATAATAATAAACCAGCAAATGAAATGAAGATATGACAAACGAAAACATACTATTGTAACGGTATGATAACCTGACAAAATTACAGAAAAATAAGAAGAAGCACATATTATGTCACCACCACAGTGGTAATACAATTTTACTGGGCTCTTCCTTTTATTGTTTGATCTGCCTGACATTTTTAATGTAAAGCGGCCAGGCCTATTTTTATAGGGTGTGCCACAGAAGGTTGTGTAACCAGTGCAAGAGACTGTCAGGATTATAAAGACAATGGACACACAGAGTCAGGCGTGTACCGTGTGACACCACTTGGGACTCGCTTTGGTCTGGACGTATACTGTGACATGACAACTGAAGGTGGCGGATGGCTGGTAAGTATTTCTCTTTAATGGTGTGTTTAATCCTCACTATGGGTTCTGTCATGTCTCATTATATATATTATATATAATATAATATAATACAATTTAATAAAACATATGAAATATATATAGAGAGAGTTGTTTATTCTGCGTAAAGGCTTTCTAGTACACCAGTTGATAATCACAGCAAACGCAAAAAATAAACAGTGAACACCATTGATGACAGAAACTGCCGTCCTACAGTTAATCCTGGGGGACCAAATATAGCCCTACAAACGGATCGCGTTCTTTTCACGAAACAGAATAAAAGCTTAGTTTATAGCATTTCCCAAAGCCTGCCCGACAAAAAAGGGTGGACGGGTATGACAAAGAAGAAGAAGAAGCGGAATTAGGAAACATACCATATTGAGTTCATCTTGACAATGCTCGAATTGTCTTACTTACCGTTCTGTTACCTAATGTTATTACTTTCCGTTTGATGTCTTGTGTTGGATACGTTGTGGGATTGTATCATTTCCTGTGCCTTGTACTCCTACACTTATTATGCTATTAACAAAATTACTAACACCAATTTATAAATAAAAAGACAGTGGTTGGTTATTTTTAAGGTGTTTCAAAGGCGAGCAGATGGGAATGAAAGTTTTTATAGAGAGTGGAACGATTACGAATTTGGATTTGGAAATAAAAGCTATGACCACTGGCTAGGTGAGCACACTTCTTCTGCTTCTTCTTCCTTCTTTCAGCGGGATAGTGGTAGGCGACTTCAACCATTATACAAATATGAGAGGGCCTCTTTTTTTTCTTTTTCTGGCTATACTTTAGATGTATTTTAAGCTTGATAAAGACTTTTCGAGACGGTAGGCGGATAAACGGATCTCTCGTATCACAAATTATCATAAGGCAGAATACGGCACTGTATCTAAAAAAAACAACTAAAGTATCGTTTGGTCTCCGCATTTTCTTCCACATAGCGTTATACCACTTGAATTCAGATGCGCTGCTTAATAGTTTACGAAAACGCAAAAAAGGTCTGCTTTAGTTTAAGTTTACCTACATCATCAGCTTTTGGTGCCTAGTGACGTTTATATAAAGGACGTCCATGTTTAGTGATAAATTGAAGCAAAAATTTATATCTTGTTCACTAATTTAAAGAGTAACTACACTTCAGGAACTGACTGAATCAGATCCCAAACCCTATCCTCAACATACACCTGCTAGAGTGTAAAAAAATCTATGATCTAAACATGTTATCAATTGGTAAATACATAACCACATGATATGGTATATCAAGATGTAAAGAAGTATGTTTAAAACAAAATTAAAATAGATACGAAAGGCGATTGCAGGCGACTTCAGAAGCGATTTCTAAAAATGATTGGCTGTATGCATGTATCGACCTTGGTCTTGGTATCAACGTTCGACTGGCTAATGACGTCACCGACTTATATTACTACACAGTTTCGACGTCAAGTTCAGAAAAAAACATTTGCTTTTAACCTGTTTAATGAGATTTATGTTTTAATTTGTTCAATGAGGCATGATAAATAGCAAAATTTGTAAGTGTCCTCTAATATTTAATTGATCATCCTCGACCAGACACATAATTATAGTTATGCCTCGGCACGCCTCGCCCTTCCTTCGCGGTTTCTGGCTAGCGTAATTAATTTGATATCAAAACACGCTTACGTGACTTTCCTTATTTAAAGTAGAAGTAGAGTTATTGCTATTATCTTTTGCAGGGTTGTTCCCTCTGTACATGATCATGTCGCAAGGCTTCTATGAATTACGTATTGATCTTGAAGACTGGAATAATGAAACAAGATATGCAACATACACGCGGTTTACTATCGACCCCGAAAACTTTTATAGCCTGCGACTCAAAGGCTACAGTGGGAATGCAGGTACATAAAAGTTTCATTGTTATATTAGTTACGAAAAGAACTTAGTGATAGTCTATAGGTAAATTACAATCAACCGCATGCTGCAAATCGTACTTTAAAATACGCCAATTTTCAATTATTGAAAATATGCAGTTAAAATCAAACGCATTGCCAATGAATGCAATAAAAATATATTTGCGTTATGTACTTTGTTCTATGGATTTGAATATCGTAAACTGTATTTTAAATCTTAAAACCGGAATTATTGCTGTTGGATTTCTGTGTATACACAATTATTCAACAAGTGTTGGTAATTCGCAAACGCCTTACTTTGCAACGTTTTAATTTCTTTATCAAAACAGAGTTTAATACGATTGAACATCAAGATTTCCATAAACGGACGTTAATGTCTGGTTTATATTTTATGTCTTACAGGCGATTCCATGTCGCGAAATCATGGAATGCTATTTTCAACCAAAGACCACGACAACGACAAAGCTGACAGTCATTGTGCAAAGGAACACACCAAGGGCGGCTGGTGGTATAAAAATTGTGGTAACTCCAATCTCAATGGTGTGTACTTTCACAGAGACGGGGAGCCAGACAAAGCAGGAATAACGTGGCGTCTTTGGCTGAGGGATGGCCTAGAGTCTAATTACAACCTTAAGAAAACAGAAATGAAAATTAGAAAACTGTAAAAAAGCAAGTGCTTTATGCGCTGTTGGGATCTGTGGCTGCCTGTGTACATGAACAGGCTTCTTCATATGTACAAGAACTGGATATATCCATTCGTTTTTAGATGAATGAGAAAATATTTGTACTGATTGCCATGCAGACATGATTATTGTCGAGCCCTTTAGAGCGAGTTCAATTATCATGTATGCATGGCAATCAGTTCAAATATTTCCCCATACATCTGTAAAATGATGGATATATATGGATATATCTGTTTAATCCACAGCTTTGCTACACTTTTCACCTAAAACAAATAAATAAACCAATCAGGAAATGACTTTATAAATAAGCATATTGCTTACTGTCAAATCCCGATACTGTTGAAATTGTATTGTAGTATATGTATGTAATTTATAGTTAATGAAATATCGTTTAAACTAAATAAACCAATAAAAATATATTGTACATTATTTATTTATTTCAATGTATCTTGTTTACCATGCCATACCTTGTCTGGAAAACGGACCTTTCTGTCTGATGCACTAAGGTCATAAGTTACCTTGGCCGATCAGAAATGGCCTGAAAGCTCAGAGAGAAGTTTTATTCAAGCTGTTTGTCTCTTTTGAACATTGTAAACAGAGGAGGGACGATCAGAAAACTGGGCTGCAGTTTAAACAATTTTTGTTGGGTAAGCTCTGTTGTTTGTGTTTTTTTTTCAAAAAAGAAAATGTTCAGGGTATTCATTAATCTCAGATTGCTTGGATATATTGATAATATATGGTTTAGTGCTCTTTTATCAATTACTAAGAATGTTGTGTTTGTCAAAACCCATGACTTAGAGGCTTTTTGATAACTAAAACGTATGACGTGATACTGAAATAATTTTATGGCTTGCTGTTTTAGAATAGTGATTAATTTTAATATTTTTTACTACACCTAATTTTCATTTAATTGATGAGTAGCCACAACATATGTTTTAAGTTGTATGGGTACACATCCATTGTCTTCTGCCAATGCAAAGGGGAACAACATTTGTGACTTCTGTTTTTTTTTTGTCTGGATGACATATCTCTTCTTAGTTGTGCCGGGCCGGGTAGCGCAATCGGTAGGGCACCTGACTCGTAAGTCAGAGGTCCTGGGTTCGAATCGCGGTCTGGCCACATACTTTCGTTTCTCCTTCCGCTGATTCAAGAAGGGCAGTTGTCAGTTACTGGCGAAAGTATGTGCACTTAGTACTGGTTAACCGCTTAGGAGGTCTAAGCCTGCCCAGGAATAGTGTGGTTAGGTTAACTGACCGTCCCGACATGACCTTAGTTGTTTACCGTGGACGTTAAGCATCAAATCAACCAACCAACTTCTTAGTTGTCTACATTTAAAGAAACGAATTTGCTCCTAAATGGAAAAAATCCTGCTGTCACGAGTTGTCCTCCATTGAGAAGGGATCGAAAATGAAAATGGCGGAGTTGCTTCCCCGAAAAGTTTGCCCTGTTACCTTACTATAGTGCTCATAATACGCACAGAAAAAAGTTTGTAACAATCAATAACCTCTGAGGTGAGTCTAATGCAATCATTATTTATGATTTAATGGATTATTTTTATTATAACATATGTTGTACAGACACATCGAATAAGCTAAGCGAGGGGAGTAAATGACTACTCTAAGGATATATTTTTGTTGCTAAAAGGAAACCAGTAGAGATTACGAAACAGAAGTTTGATTGCAGCACTGTAATGATTGGTCTATTGAAAACTGTACATAATAACTATACATGATAACAGTTCATGATAGCTATGTACACTGTTATGAGGATTTAATAGTTCTGGCAACCTCAAAGAAAAGTATTGTCAGCTGTGGATTAATACCCAGTTCAATATACATTGAATGTAATTTCTTGAGGGAATCTAATAAATTATTAATTCAGTCTGTGAAGCTCGAAAAGAGAAAACAATGCTCATTACGTTATGATTTTGAGAAAGGGGGCCCTGTATATCTGCGGATCCTAAGAAATCGTTTTCGGGAAAAGCTATTACTGGACTTTCATCAAAGAGACACAAGCCAGTCAAGCTTAACCAGACGCAGACGTTCTTCTGTTTTTGGCTGGCATTGTATACACCGGCAAACCTGCCAAACAGTAAGTGTCAGCTGTTTTGTTATCGCCCTGTTGAACCAGCTGAATTTCAAATACCTACCATTTTCTTTTTTATACTAATTCAGTTAGACAAATGTTTCTGGGGTGAGTGACAAAATTGTCTCTAAAATATTTTGGAGACTGATATCAAAAGTCGTACTATTGTATGTTTTGACTAAAAAATTGTATGTGTTTTTAGAGTTATGCCAATTTGGATGTTTATCACAATTGGGACTTATCCCGAAACTATCGTTGCATTTTGGATTCAATTTTGGACATATGTTGTTGGAGAAATGAGCTTTAATATCAAAACAAAAGGAGAAAACGAACCTGGTATCAAGTTCTAGGATTGGTACCTCCAGTTTCCGGCGTATAACATAAATCAAAAATACCAAAAATAAAAACAATTTGTCGAAATGATAAAGTCAAATAGTCGAATATCTAAGTTATAACAATCACAGACACCATCACAAATTCTAGAAGAGCAAAGGACTTCTATGCTTAAGGCGTGAATTTTCCCCATGATTAAAAATTTATACGAATCACTGACTTTTGCTTTGCATTTATGACTATGACATGTAACTTGCATGACAAATGAAATTTCAAGTGTTTGTGTCTATGTAAAGTACGTTAAACATACGTTGACGTTGACGTCATTGTTGAGATAAATTGTAAATTATCCTCTAACTGATCGTTGAAATAATGATGTATTGTATACATTTCACCCTCTTTTGACTCACATTACTTAGATAACAGACAACACTGGATAGTATTGACTATATGTATGTGACCTTGACCTCATTTCAAGGTCATGGTACACAATATAATCCTTGAAGATCACAGTGCTACTGTTGACCTTTCTTCTTCTTTGGCTTACTGAGTATCGTTCCCCCCGTGACCCAGCTTCCATCTCATATACATTACGTATTTGCATCACATAAGTCTGCTGCATGAAGGAAATGCTGGGTCACGGGGGGGAAAGTACTTGTATTTTAGTTATAGTGACGCTTTCTCTTTTGGCCGCTTTGACCGGAAGTACAACTATGGTTTTGCACGTTTAAATGCCAATCAAGCGTAACAAGAACAAAGTCATTGCTTTCTATTGTTATATGCGTGTATTTAGCATGCATTTATGACAAAAATTAATGGAATGAATGACTGATTTCAATATTTTTATTACCTCAAAAAATGAGGTATGCAAAAACCTTGAATTTAGGGTAGGTAGGTTCAGACTGGGTTATCTCCCCATGTCTTTGGATCTGAATCACAAATGATCTGATTTCATACGGTTTACATATTTTCGGAATCTCTGCTAAGAAAAATTGGCCCTCTTTATGCTTTTGAAAATTCGGACCTGTCTCGCCGGTCTAATGGGGAAAATCCTCGCCTTAATCATAGAAGTCCTTTAAAGAGTAACTACACTTCAGGAACTGACTGAATCAGATCCCAAACCCTATCCCCAACAAGCCGGGTTATCTTAGTCTTAAGGCGAACTCTATCACGTCGCCCTCAAAGACGGAGGCTTGAATAGCCGAAACTTTGAAGTATGACCCATAATAAGCTGTAAAGCCAAAACATAATGTAAAAAATTCCCTTAAAAACTGTACAACATACCAGTCTGCACACATGCGCAGTTTGGTCCGGGCATACGCAAACAATAAGATAGTGTACATCTTTTAAGGTGGATGGGTACACTTACAGGGGAAGCAACACTGTCATTTTCATTTTGCCAACCTTCAGTGGAGGATCCACTTTGAGAGGAAAGAAGCCAATTATTTTGGAAATGTTTCACCGTCCAGGGGGTGCAAACAGGAAGTAAGAAAAGTAGACTGCCTTGGATTATCATGGGTGAAAACATGACGGTGTGAACATTTACCTTAAAAATATATCAAGCTGGTGTAAAGGTGACAGTGAAAGGCCGTGTGCAATGGAACCGAGCTGCGTTTAGAAAGAAAACTGGAGATGACTCTCATATTTTAGCATCACGTTTACCGTCAGATCCTATGTTTCAACTTATTTGTATGTACAGGTACCTGATAAAAAAAAGTCAATTGTTTATAACTGAAGACACATGGATTAGCAATCGGGACAAATTTTACAGTAAATATGCTATGCTGAATTTCTTAATTATTGTACTTTCAGTTTAAAGCGTACCTGTTTTTTTTGCGTCATTTTGAAATGCTTGTGAACAGTGACAATAAACAAATCAACCTTATTATATGCCAAACCCGACGCATATCAGTAAAAATTATACAAACACATACATCATGACTGCCATCAATGATATAATAAACATATATTTTGCCATACTTCTTCTACTGAGCCGATGGGCCGATTGCCGTGACAATTTGTATGTAGCATTTGGTACTCAAGGACTAATAAGTAAATTCTAATTATCACCTTGGGTTCAACCTAATCTTTTTATGGTAAGGTCAAATATACTACTGGTCCTTTTATGTAGGTAAATGTAGGTAAATGCTTTAAAGCAGATTCTGGTATAAAAGTTACTTAAACGGTTGGTGTAAAACTGGCATATGATAGAGAGAGAGAGAGAGAGAGAGAGAGAGAGAGAGAAAGAGAGAGAGAGAGAGAGGTTTATAACCATAACTATGACCACTTCTACTGTTGAAAAATTTCGATATCCTTGATATATTGTAGCACATTCAGCAGTGATTTTTGATTGAGGCCTTATCTGGCTATTGTTCTTATATTTTTTTCTTGCTCAGATATGTATCTAGACAACTATTTAGCAAGTGATGTGCTGCTGATTCATATCATTCTATGCCCTGCCCTGGTCAGGTGGTTAACATGTACAAAATAAAATATTAATAACACTAAAAAGTTTAAAGACAGACATTTTGTTCTCGACGATCCCTACAGTGGGCCGCTTCTAAACTTAGTGTCAGTTTGAAGGCCACAGCCGAAACATAGTCGGGTAATGGATTTTCAGCTTCCCTGATTATTTCTTGGTAGGTGTATTATAGTAGTAAGTTGAGGTCTACTGATCTCAAAAGTCTGATTGAACCTTTTTATTTCGACCCTGCTAATGTACAAATTCAGCTATGTGAACGTTTCACTGATTTACGAGTTCGGCCTTAAGGTTTCATAACCATAGCTATGACCACTTCTACGTTTGATAGCATTTTAATATTCTTGATTACAGAATCAGCAGTCGTGACTACAGTCGTGAACTTTGTGACTATTGTTATGTTGTAAAGATTCTCATCGTATCGCATTTGCCCTGGATATTCAGTTACCAAAGTAGGAATTGTTTTTAGAGTTCGTTTTGCTTGCTCCTGTCGATCACGCTCGTCAGGCATTCAGTGCTTGCAAACTGACTTCCAGTCTGTCTTGGGATGGTGCTGTGTAGTTTTCTCGCCTATCATATCTTTTTTTTTTTGTCTCCAACTCTTTCGAGATACGGCTCGATATAGACTGAAATACTGTCGCAAATAAACGTTAAACCCAAAACAACCGACCAGCCAATACAGACTGACCCAGTTGTGTTGACTGGAGTCAAACTCAGAGAACCCTGGGAAAATACGAAATTACGAATAAAACACCCACGTTTTGAAGAAATTTATTAGAATAAGATGAAAAGTAAGTTTGTCCCGACAAATAACAGATTGTTTGATGAAGATGTGAAATATGATATGTATTGAAACTACGGCATGTTAAAGATTGTTAACTGCTTGGTATGAGAAGCGATAGTATTTTCAGGTATTTGGCAAAAGTACCCCTTTCTTCCTTATACATAATTTTCAATAGTTTAAGCAACAAAGGTATTTGAAATAAATCTAAAAGGGTTTTCTCCCAGGCAGAATTTTAGTAGACTAAATACATGGGAAAATCAAACAGAATGTAAACGAAAAAATGTCTGTTATGCATGGAAAAAATACACTAGAGCCTATATTTATTTCGCATTCTTTTCTTACAAGTTTTGTGAAGGAACATCATATTTTAATACAGGAAACACGTTCATATCCGTTATTCTTCTTTCACTTTAGTGAAAAATAATCTGTTTCTCAACATAAGTGTTGCATGTTATCTGGTAAACAAAGGCAATAACAATATTCAACTATAAAATTAAATATAAAAAGACAACATGGATACCAACCTTTTGAAGCTCAGTATGATTTGGATTAATGTTAGAATTATACAAGGTAAGAATTAAAGGCTTGGAAATTAAACATGCGTTAAGACTTCGACACCTCCGCTAATTGCTTTATTTTGGTACGACAGGTATATCAGACGTACGTTTTCTTTTATTACTAAAAGCCGAAAATTCGAAGCATAGCCCATGTTCTTACTTTCGAATGTATTTGATGCTTTTGAAGCAACTCTTGTAGATTTTAAATTGCTCATTGTGTTACCTCTCGTTCGAATAAGATTATAACAGGATGGTTTCAATTTGTTTTAATTTCACATGTAATGTTTTTTATGAACTGGTTTATATATAATATTAATGTTTGTTGTTGCAGTTTTATTCTTAAGCGTTATAAATTGTGTGGCTTCTTTACTGGTGTACGAAAATCAAATTACAAATCCCCCCATCGTCACCAAAACGGAAATGGTCGACAAAGTAAAAGGTAGGCAATGATAAGGAATCAATACAATCAGATCTCACATCCGCCCTCAAACCAAATGGGAAAGAAGCACACACACAAATAGACCAAAAGTCACGAAAGACAAACCCGCACACACGGTAAACCGAATGAACGTCATTTTCCCGATAAGGTGGTTACATTGTATTAATCTATCCTAACTGAAAAGCCAGCAACATCTTTTTTTACCTATTTTCTGTTTTAAGTGTTTTTGATTACAAAACAAAACAGAAAGCAGAATGGGCAGCTATTCAGGGTAGCAACACAAGTAGTTATGCAAATTGAGTAGCTAGTGATGTAAGTACCCTTTCTAAGGAGGATAACCATAAAGCTAGCCTAAACTTAGCATAGATATGTATAGTATAAATAACTTTTTTTTATTTGTACCTATTTCTTATTGTATATATAACCAAGAGAGAGAAGAAAATGACAAAACGAATCAAAGTTCAAAGAGTATATGGCGGAATCACAAACAATACCATGGTTAATCCCAACAGAGGAAAGAACTGGGACGGTACTCTAATTGGGGCGTGGTGTAAGGGTTGGGGTCAGTTTAATTTTACATGCTCCAAGCCTCGCCCTAGCTTCCGTTCAGATTCCTGATAAATTACGTTCAGCTCGCGAGGAAACCTTCTAGCACATTAGATAATCCTAGCAGTGAACAAATAAATCATGCAATAGCACTATGATTAAACGAAATTAGGTCTCAACAGAAACAAAAGCACGGAAACTCTGAAGCGAAAAAGAAGTAACTATTGAACCCATAAGAGCTCGACCAAACATATGAGAACATAATGGACAAACCAATAATATCTATCTTATTATAGCTTTCAGTGGAAGCTTTCAATATGAAATTAGGCACTACCTACAGGCTGGCACATTGCTCTTTACAATGTGAGGGTGGTATGATCAACGTAAAAAAGATAGGCAATGATCGGGAATTAAACCAGTCAAACCCTACACCCTACTCTCAAAATCAATAAGGAAAGAAGCACACATACACGGAAAAAATGACACAAGTTCACGAAAGGCACGCACGGTAAACCGAATGAGCAGCTCTTTCTCAAACAGGTGGTCATTCAGTTATCCTAACCAAAAACAGCATCAACATCCATTTTGTCTATTTAATTTTTAACTTACTAAACAAAACAAAATGCGGATTGGGTAGCAAAACAGGTGACCAAAAGCTAAAGAACACAGACAAGCGGACAAGCATAATGTAACATTTCATTCCTTTCAAACTTTTGGGGTTTAGCGACAATAAAGAAGTTAAGTACAGAAACGCGCGTCTGTCGCACGAAAATTGGTATGGATACGTTTATATGAAATAACAATGACAGAAATACCGCCTTGGAACGGTGAGCAAAAGATCACTGGGGGCTTGAACATATTTAACTGGTACCAAACCACGCCCTGTGCTTCTGCAGTGGTTCGAAAGATTTAGTTAGCTGCTTGGTCCGCATGAAGGTTTCCTAACCTATCATGAAACATCATCGGAAACAAGAAATGGTACAGTTTGTAACAAGTGCCCGCGAAGGACCCTTAAACTTACACTCGAGCCTTAGTTGTGACCTTGACCTTGACCTTGGGCATATTACCTGAGTCCTGCACATGATATACATTCTCATTTCGTTTTACTTTTCTGTAATGTTTAAATGCACTTTGGAAGTTAGACTTGCTCCCTTCGGCTATATTAAATTGTTTGTCACATACACATTTTTCTTCTTTTTGATTTTCGATATTTGGCTAGTCTAGAAATGAATTTTTCTCTTGTGGGTTGTCTGAAATATCATTCCCATGCCTATAGACTATCACATAAAATTCGAAAAAATATATGAAACATCTAAATATGTATATTTCTAAGCCTTGGGGAAGGCTATTTGGAAGTTTAAGAGGATTCAAGGGGACTTAATTCAACCACTAACCAAACCAAACTGTGTTGTGTCCTCGACATTGGGTGTAGGAACCAAAATGCAGCACCTTACCTAGCTTATCATTATACTTTACTTTTCTTTAAGTTACCATTTTATCATGCTTTACCTTTCAGTGAAACTTGATGGTATTCGTTACTGCAGTTTTGAGTCAGTTCAGAGACATGATTTGACCTCTGAGCCCTGATTGTGATCCTGACCGTGGGCAATAAAACCATAATTTAAGTGTAACATATTCACTCACTGTTTTATACCTTTTCATGAAGTTTAATGAAGTTTGCTTCAGTAGTTTTTAGGTATTTGAGGATAAATGGCTTGACCTTTGACCTCTGGCTATGACCTTGGGTGTGTGAACCAATGTCTTGTGTACGGTAAAGCATCTAATTAGGCTTTATCTTTCTTTACAGTTTGCTTTGGTACTTTTCTGAGTAATTTCCGAGACATGGTTTGACCTCTGAACACCGGATTGTGACCTTGACCTTTGATTTGGGATCATAAAATTGTGTGTAACATACCTTCTCATTATGTTTACCCTTCTGTGAAGTATGATTACATTCGCTTCAGCAGGTTTTAAGTTATCACAGAGGCGAGCTTTAACATTTGACCCCTAATTGTGACCTTGACCTTGAATCTGGCAATCCAAATCTTATGTGCAACACAGCCTCTTATTATGTTTTATCTTTCTGTGAAGTTTCATTAAATTTACTTCAGTAGTTTATAAGTAATCGCTGAGAGGAAATTTTGAGACACAATTTGACTTTGACCAAAATGTGGCCTTGACCTTGGGCAAAGGGACCTAAGTCTTGTGCGCGACACACATTTTTGTTATGCTATATCTTTCTGTGAAGTATCAGCAATTTTGCCTCAGCAGTTTTAAAATTATCCCTCAGACACGATTTTGATACCCAATTTGACCTTTGACCCAATTGTGGACTTGACAATTGGCGTAGGGACCTAAGTTTTGCGCGCGACACACCTTCTCAATATGCTTTAGCTTTCTATAAAGTTTCATCAAATTTGCTTCTGATTTCAGGTAAAAAAATAAATAAAAATAGAAGGTAAAAAAGAATGTTTTCAAATGATGTGGTTTCCAGCGACGATTTGTATTCTCTTTTATTCTGTCTTATAAATTGGGGCACCACAAATGACAGCAAAATCCGCTTCCACATGTCCTTATTTTCAGTTGTCCTTGTTGTGCTAGCAAAGTAAAACGATGTCCACTCTTTATAATGTCTTCCCACCTCTTCGTCTATTAACCGTTTCTTTGTTTTCCTTTCACTGTACCCTGTAAAGTCTTTCGTAGGCAAGAAGACCTTGATGTGGCCAAAACACCTTAGTCACGTTTTCCTGGCCACTTTAAGGAGTTCGTCATATTCCCGCATGGCTGCTTCAATGTTGCCTTTAATATTTTCATACGTTACGTGGTCCTTGTACGAGATGTTCAGTGACCTTCTGTAGCAACTCATCAGAAAGGCTTGTTTTTTTTCCTCACTAGATCAACTTTAAATGTATTTGTAGCTACCAGTAGCCATACGCGTGCGTTTCTAAATCTTTTAAAATTTCCCTAATATTCAAGTCTGTACCTTTGAAATGACTATGATAATAAACCAGCAAATGGTATGAAGATATAAAAAACGAAAACATACTGAAGTACCGGTATTATACCTAACAAAATTACCGAAAAATAAGAAGAAACACATATTATGTCACCACCACAGTGGTAATACAATTTTACTGGGCTCTTGCTTTTATTGTTTGATCTGCCTGACATTTTTAATGTAAAGCGGTCAGGCCTATTTTTATAGGGTGTGCCACAGAAGGTTATGTAACCAGTGCAAGAGACTGTCAGGATTATAAAGACAATGGACACACAGAGTCAGGCGTGTACCGTGTGACACCACTTGGGACTCGGTTTGGTCTGGACGTATACTGTGACATGACAACTGATGGTGGCGGATGGCTGGTAAGTATTTGTCTCCAATGGTGTGTGTAATACTCACTATGGTTTCTGCCATGTCTCATTATATATGTAATATATGATATAATATAATAACATATATAAAATGTATAGAGAGTTGTTTGTTCTGCGTAGAGGCTTTCTATAACACCTGTTAATAATCACAGAAAACGCAAAGATTAAACAGTAAAAACCATTGATGACAGAAACGGTCGTCCTACGGTTAACCCTGGAGGATCAAATTTAGCCTTACAAACGGATTGCGTTCTTTCCACGAAACAGAATAAAGCTTAGTTTATTGCACTCCCCAGAGCCTGCCCCGACAAAAAAGGGTGGGGCGGGAATAAAGAAGAAGGAGAAGAAGCGGAATTAGGAAACATACTATATTAAGTTCATCTGGCCAATGCTCATATTGTCTTGCTAACCTTCCTGTTACCTAATGTTCTTACTTTCCGTTTGGTGCCTTGTGTTGGATACGTTGTGGGATTGTATCATTTCCTGTGCATTGTACTATTAAACTAATTATGCTTTTATTAACAAAATGACTAACATCAATTTATAAATAAAAAGACAGTGTTTGGTTATGTTCAAGGTATTTCAAAGGCGAGCAGATGGGAATGAATTTTTTTATAGAGAGTGGAACGATTATGAATTTGGATTTGGAAATAAAAGCTATGACCACTGGCTAGGTGAGCACACTTCTTCTTTTTCTGTTCCTCTGCTTCTTCTTCTTCTTCTGCTTATTCTTCCTCCTTTTCTCAGCGGGGAGAGTGGTAGGCGACTTCAACACTTCTTCTAAATATGAGAGGACCTCAATATAATTTGGCTACACTTTTGATGTATTTTAAGGTTGATGAAGGTAAACGGACAAACGGATCGCTCGTATCACAAATTATCATAATGAAGTATATAGAACTGTATTTAGAACAAGACATATCTTTTTAAAAAAGATAATCGGGTTAGATTAAACAAAGAGTGTATTGTAATATGTATGAGTCAGGTCCATGTAAGATATCGAATGTGCTGATTAGAGCTTATGGATGCGCACCTTGATATGCATATTTGTTGTTGGTGTTGGGGTTTGATATCGGAAATGCTGTCGAATGTTGATCGGGGTCCGTCTAAGTTGCACAGAACACTGAGGATTGGTTGGCTGACCGCCCCACAAATAAACTTAACAGTGTCGCAGTTCCAACACAACATCAACAACTAAGCCAGCAGCAATTACTTAATTTCGTCTTCGATTTCTGTGTCAAGTTATTTTTTTTTGTTTATATTTAACATGAGCGACATAACAGGCGAAAGGTTCTTTCAAGTTGGCAAAATGCGATTTGAACCAAAATATCTAGATTTATCACAACACGGTTTATAGGCCAACAGTCAAATGAAACTGAAAGTAGAAAGAGAAAGCGAAAGTAAGCTACTTACTTCGAAATCCCGGATGTATTTATATTGGCCAATGAAAAACTTAAAATGTAGGTGAATAGTAAGGTTATACGGCTAAAGCCGAAAAATGAAAACTAAAGTATCGTTTGTCCGCATTTTCTTCCACATAGCGTAATACCACTTTAATTCAGAAGCTTTGCTTAATAGTTTTTGAAAACGAAGAAAGGTCTGCTTTAGTTTACCTACATCTGATTCATCAGCATTTGGTGCCTAGTGTCTTTATATAATGAACGTCAATGTTTAGTGATACATTGAAGCAAAAATTTATATCTTGTTCACTGAACCTGCTAGAGTGTAAAAAAGTACAAGATCTAAAAAATGTTATCAATCGGTCAATATACGAGGGGCGTTCGAAAAGTAATGCAAATGACGTAATTTCTCGGTAACCAATACAAAAACAGAACTTGTGATTGCAAAAACACGTAAAGCTATATTATGCGTAGGAAAGTCTGCAAACACGGTGTATTTTTTAAAAAAGGGCGCATTTTTATCTTCTTTGAAAGAGGTATACCCTAAAGACACTGCAAAATTTTAGTTTAGTAGGCCGTAATTTATATATCGTGCGTCTTTGATTTGTTTTCATTTTTACTACTCAGAGACAATGCCCAGGCAATGTTGTCCTGTAAATATCGCGGAAATTATTTTTAATCTGGGTTCCATACTGGCCCGGGAATATGGATTTTCCATACTTTATGTGGTAGCCAATTCCCCATTTCTACCAAACATTAAGTGATTTTGTAATGAAAACAAGTGTATTAGCATTCAAAATCTTGTCAGCTAGAGCATTTACATGGGTCAACGAAAACATGTTAATAAATTCAAATTAATGCCAAAAACAAAGCCTCTACAAGCCTTTAAAAATGACGTTAACGTATATTTCAATAACGTCATTAGAATTGCGCATTGCTTTGCCAGGAATAAATCGATAACAGTTGCCACCCTTCTAAATTTTATATGAATATTGTAGGCAACAATGGACATGCAACTGACAAAGATTTATTTTGTATTTGCAATGATATTTGACTTGAATGCCCAACACTGAAAAGATTTTACATATGAAATTAGCCCAGTGGTATGACCGGGGCCTTATAAAAAGCGTTGTAAGTCAATATAAAAAGGTGTCTTTGTACAGCGTTTGGTATCATTGTAAAGACAAAATGTAGTGTTTTCAGCATGTGCATAGTATTTGTACCAAGTTTTCCCCTAAACAAAGTTCTGAGGCCATTGGCATTACTTTTCGAACGCCCCTCGTAATCACATGATATGGTATATCATCATGTAAAGAAGTATGTTTCAAACAAAATAAAAATAGATACGCTAGGCGAATATATGCAACTTCAGAAGCGATTTCTGAAGGTGATTGGCTATATGCATGTATCGACCTTGGCCGTGGTAACAATGTTCGACTGGCTGATGACGTCACCAACTTAGGTCACCACACAGTTTTGGCGCCAGCGTTTGATTTTCTTTTGTTTGACGAGCTTAATGCTTTATTTTTATACAGTGATGCATAATAAATAGGAGATCGTGTAAATGTCCTTTAAATTCTAGTTTATCAGCCTCGATCAGAAGCACATAGTTATAGTTCGGAATCCTCGCCCTTTCTACGCTGTTTCTGGCCCGCGTGATTAATTTGATATCAGAAGACACCTACGTGATTTTTCCTATTTAAAGTATTGTTATTGTTATATATGTTATTATCCATTTTGAAGGGCTGTTCCATCTGTACATAATCATGTCTCAAGGCTTCTATGAATTACGTATTGATCTGGAAGACTGGAATAATGAAACAAGATACGCAACATATACGCGGTTTACTATCGACCCTGATAACTTTTATAGTCTGAAGCTCAGAGGCTACAGTGGGACTGCAGGTACGTAAAAGTGTCATTTTTTATATCACGAGAAGTACGTAGTGAAAACCTTTAGGATATATATTTTACATGTTCCGATTAAAGCTGGTCTCTTAGAACCGTAGAAGACTAAAACCAGCATGACGAACGGATGTATGCTAAGAAACAATAAAGTGATTTATGGCATAGCACAGACACATGTAAAATTAGCAATGTCACCGGTCGGAGCCAGATTCGAAATCATGCGACAAACCGTACTTTAAAATTTGCCTATTTTCAATTATTAAAAATATGCAGTTAAAATCAGACGCATTGCCAATGAATACAACAAAGATATGTTTGCGTTATTTACGTTGTTCTATGGATTTTGATTTTGGTTAAATCTTAAAACCAGAATTATTGCTGTGGGATTTCTGTGAATGTAATTATTCAACAAGTGTTGGTAATTCGCAACCGTCTTAGTTTGTGTCACTTGTTATCAAACATTTTATTGTTTCGAACATATTAAAATTTCTTTATCGAAACAGGAATTATTACGATTGAACACCAAGATTTCCATAAACGTACTTTAATATGACTGGTTTATATTTTATGTCATTTAGGCGATTCCATGTCACGAAATCATGGAATGCTATTTTCAACCAAAGACCGTGACAACGACAAAGCTGAAAATCATTGTGCAAAGACACTCACAAAGGGCGGCTGGTGGTATAGCAATTGCGGTGACTCCAATTTAAATGGTGTTTACTATCACAGCGACGGGGCTTCAGAAAGAACAGGGATTACGTGGCGTCTATGGCTGAGGGACGGCAAAGAGTCAAATTACAACCTTAAGAAAACTGAAATGAAAATCAGAAAATTGTGAAAAAAATAATGTTCTATATTTGTTGTTGGGTTTTGTTGCTGCCTGTGTACATGATCAGGTTTCATCATGTTTGTAATTCCCTCTACAATGTATATTGTGTGTAATTACATCTGTAAAATAAATAAATCGCTAATCTACATCATCTTTGGATAAACCTCGCTAAGAGAAAAATGATTGTGTAAAAAGCGAAGCCTGTATATCCACAGATCCCGAGGAACCTTTTTCGCATAAAGCTATTCATGAACTTATATCAAAGGAGCGTCCTAAAATGACAAACTGAATTCAAGTTCAAACAAACATTTACGTACATTCGACGTATAACAACTTACACCAACGTATTTTAGCGTGCTCGTAACTTGTTCGTAACGTACCCCTAACTTATTCAACGTACACCAGCGTGTTTGCTAAATTTCTAATACGTCGGTTTACGCTGATGCTATACGTCACTGTGTGACAGCCACATAAATTCCAGGTTTTCAGTGTTTCACGCAGCCCCGTAGGCAAACATATGTTTGCAAGTCCGGGGTTTGGGGTTGGGGGTTGGATAACCCTATCTGCTAGAGATGATATTTTCAGCAGTGCAAATATCTCACTATAGATTCTGATTGAATTATGTGGGTATCAATTGTTTAAAGTCGTACATCCACAATAAAGACATAATTATTGGCATTACTCATTAACGTCCGTCACAATCGAGATTTTTTAATAACGACGAACTGCCATCCCAGAAAATTGAAATAACCTCTTTATGTCATCATTTAAAAGCTCAAAAACTGCTTCACTAGCAGCAGTTTCCATATTTTTACTCCTCTAAATAACAGAACAAGTACTGAATAAACACTAGCTATTAATATATTTCAGTACCTGTGGTGAATATTGTCGATCAAAAGCAGCTGGAGGCTGTCTGGTGCGGTGACGTCACTGAGGGCTATTGTAGTAAACATATAACATGTAAAGAAGTGATTTTTGGGAGGTTTTCACGGTCTGTTCTGCAAATCCTTACAACTTCCCACAGGAACATTCCAGTCAGTCAGTATAGGTAGTGCATTAACCCATTTATGCCCAGTGGACTCTTCTATCCTTAAAAATTGGATGAGTCCATTCATCATTTTTTAGTGTGTATTGTGTTCCTATTTTATCAGTTTTATAGTAATTGCTGTAAATATTATGCAAATTGAATAGAATCTGATCAGATGACGTATTCTGCACTATCTGGTCTGTGTCTTCCCTGTTAGTCTATGTCCTTTTTATCCCCGGAACGAAAGGTTTGGGGGATATAGCGATGAGCCTTGCGTCCGTCCGTCCGTCTTTCCGTCCGTAAACATTTTCTTGTCCACGCTAAACCTTGAATAACCTTTGGAATATTTTCATGAAACTTCTCAGTTATGTAGAACAGGTCACGAAGATATGTCGCGTACATAAATGGCAACTTTTGCTCATGTACTTTTTAACGTAGTTCGATACCTTTAGCGACGTCATGGGTAAAAAATCGAAATACCTTGGATTTTGATGAAACTTGCCTGAAATATACTCTGACATGTTGCACTTTTGATGGTATTATTTGTTTTGAGGAATCTGTATTCGTTTAATATTAATGCGCCATCTAACGTAATACGATGTTTCTTATAAAAAAATAACGTTTTGTACCATATCTTGCGTATTTCCTGTCGGATTTTGTTTTCAGAACACTCAATCAACAGTGTTTTAATCTCTCTGTTATTTGGTATATACATTTTGATGGTGGAGAACAGCATTTATGACTTAAAAACGTTGAATCCTAGCACCTGTATCTCTTTTGACGCCATAAAATTTCGAACCCTTCAACTGTTGAAACAGACATTTCTCCAAAACGAGCCTGGCGACACTATACAAAATTACGACGAAAATAAAGAGCGGATTTCGTAGAATAAGAAATGCAAATAAAAATATAGGGTGATCGCGTAAAGTATTAATGAAAAATTCATCTGAAAGAAAAATATATATTAAGAGACGAACGTCAGCGACACGTAACGTTATAAACTCTTCGTCAATTTTGAGACGTTGCGTAGTCTGATCAATTCTCTACTGTATACTCGAAATAGATGTTTCTATTATTTTCGTGGAAATGTCTATAATACTGTTCTTTTTTCTTAATACTGAATTTTACAATGTGCACTCCAGGAGGATAGAAATAACCTAATACGGCATAAAAAAAAACATGGTATTGTATGCACATAAATCTGTTCGATTTTCAACGTACTACAGCTGTATAACGTACAAGACTCGCAGGGTCACAGCCACACTAACTAGCAACACCGGACGAACGGATGCCCAAGCTGATCTGAGTCGCTTTGCGCACATGCCACTTTGTTGATTTTGTCAGGTCGTGGCTCAATTATAACCTGCCACTGGTGATATTCGAACAGTATTAGAGGTATCAGCAGATCAGTGATTTTGTTACCTGTGAGTCCCGCCGTTTCATATAACGTTTATTTGGCTATAAAACAGGAGGTTTCCATCTCTAGAAAACTGACCCCAAATACCTAAATCAATCTTAAGAAATTCTGCTATAAGATGGGGTTTGCCCTTCCAAAAATATTCCAAAAAATATAGATCCGTCTAAATTTTTTGGGATCGTGTTAGAAGGGAAAAAAATCTCCATCTTATAAACGAAGACATACGGTTTTTAATTCTTCCCCCCACAATTTATATTGTTGAGAGTCCCAAAACTCACTAAAATTCAGTGCTGTGGAATCATGGTTTTATTGTAGGACGCACTGAGCTTATAAACCTACTGAGTCCCAAGCGGAGTCCCAAGATTCTTTGGCAGCAAAATTGTAAATAAATCACTGACAGATAAATACATATGAGCCGTGACACGACAAAACCAACAAAGTGGCATGTGCGCCCAGCCAAGACAGCATGATCAGCCTGGTTATTCGCCCATTCTGATAAGAGTCTTCGCTGTGCGCTTTTAGGTTAGATAAGGGGCTACGCTATCTCAGTGCGGACAGCGAAGACCCTGATCAGACTGTGTGGATGCCCAGACTGATGTGAGTCTTTGCAGGGCGCACATGCCACTTTGTCGGTTTTGTCGTGTCGCGGCTCAATGATAGAAGTGTACCCAAACACCTTAATCGAATGCTCAGGTGTGGGTCTTTATTATAGCTTGAAACTCGCTTTTCCTAAATCGATATTCGCTTTTTATGACCCGAAACTTGCTTTTTATAACTCGAAACTCGCTTTTTATGACTCGATACTGTAAAAAAGAAACCCTTCGGCAAATTAGAGTTACGGTCAGTGTTTTATAATAAACTTTGGACCTCTGATGGTTCTGAAGTAGATTGCCGTAGACCTAGATAAAAGATAAACATGAGATAATCCCTTTTTGAACTTATTTTGCTCTAACGTTTTCATAACTGGCATGAATCTTTTATTAATGAGCTCTGCTGTACGTAAGTATGGAAGAGCTATTGCAATCACAACGACGTCGGCCTTGGCGTCTCACTCCCGGTCCCTCTTTACCATGGTGATGTTCAAGACAGTATGTCAGGCGAGCCTTCCTGTACGCTGACAAGTCTTGTTTTGTAATGCAATACTTTATTTTTCTCCAGGTTTTGTATAGTTAATAGGGTAAAAAGTAGCAAAAAGTATTAATGAGCCGCGACACGACAAAAGGAACAAAGTGGCATGTGCGTCCAGCGAAGACTCAGATCAGCCTGGGCATCCACCCAGTCTGATCAGAGTCTCCGCTGTCAGCATGAATGTAGCTTAGACCATTAGCTACCCCTTGAGCGCATAGTGAAGACTGATCAGACTAGGCGGATGTCCAGGCTGATCTGAGTCTTCACTGTGCGCACATGCCACTTTGTTTGTTTTGTCATGTCACGGCTCAATTTTATATGAATCGGAACACTTTCTGGGGAAGCAGAAGCAACTTTTTCATTTTCATTTTTATGTCCCTTTAAAATGGGGATCAAATCTTCAAGGAAAGCATTTGCTCCTCTTGAAGCAATTCTTTCCTTTAAGGTAGATCCGAGTTTTGTCCAGCGAAGCAAACATGAAGTCACAAAAGTTGCTTCCCTTAGTAAAAACGGTTGGAAAATATGGACATTCGCGTTTAACTCTCATCGCGCCAATGTCTACAAGAACACTGTTTGATAGAACGCATTTCTCTGTACTTCGGGGTTTACGAAAGCTGATGGAGTGGTCGGGTCGGGCAATGGTGCTCGGTAACTTTCATTGCAGTGGCGTCCTACTAATTAGACTAAAAGTTGGACAAGGGCCTCGCAGTAGGTGCGGATGGGGGTGTTTGGATATTTTTTCTCACGTCATTTCTGTTTTCTGTCTCCCTCTCTCAGCTGGGAGACGGCCCGATGTAGACTGAAATACTGTCTCAGAGGGCCGTAAAACACAAAACAACAACAACGACGTAAGCTGAGTGGGTACGACCTGTTCAACATTTCCGCCAATTTCCTAGACGAGAAAATTCTTTTCTTTAAGAGTTAACTCGAATTGAGAAAAGTGGCGAAATCATGAAATTACGCAGATTTCTACATCCTGGAAAAGTACCTATTCACCCAAATATTCACATTCCCTCGGACCCCAAACTACTGCCTTTTTCCTATTTAATGCCCCGGGGGCGTTGCATTTTTGGAAAGGGGGCGTTAGGGTCTAAAGAGTAGTGAATCAGCCACTGCCAAAATACTTTCAATAAGCGTAACTGTGAATGGAAATACTTTCAGAAGAACGAACTCCACTATTTTTTTGCCTTTCTTCTCAGAAAGGGTCAACTCTTAAAACAAAGAATTTGCAACTCTAGGAGCAAGTTCTTTTCTTTAAGTGTAGATCCTGTTTCAAAGAGCAACCGCAATCAGAGAAGCAACCAGGCTTTCATGCAAGTTAATATAACATTTTTTAGAAAATAGTCAGGGGGCGTTTATTAGAGCCGGGGCGTTTGTTATGATTCATACGGTAATTGATTTTGCAGAAAATATTTTATTTTATATAAATATTTTATTTTCACTTATATTTAGATTATGTCAACTCAGGATGTTTTGTATGTGTGGCGTCGTGTGAAACGGCACCTTACGACAGGGAAGATTCAGATCAACCTGTGCATCTGCACATTGTTTTCTGATAATATAAATAATATATGGACCCATGAAAATATATACAGCTGAAAATGTCAACACTTGTCCTTCTGCATTGATTCACAGGCCGAATTAACTTACTGCTCGCGATGTCTCTCGTATGTGCGGGGCATGATTAATTTTGTAAATATGCCAGATATAATTTGTTGTGACTTTTATAGATTGTACTCATTTGTATTGTATGTAACGTTTTTTACTTACAGTAATTAAAATTTCTTCATCATCGGTGTTATGCTTCTTGGCCGATTCATAAGCGGTTAGTCAGCGGGCAAACAGCGTTGAATCAATGTTGAATTAACGTTGATTCAGCGTCATTTTATTCTTTGATTTTCGAGTAGACCCCATCTTTGAAGGGTTACTTCATCTAAGAAAGCACGCAGTAAACTTCCCTTTATATAATAATGCAGACAATTTGGAGGTGTATTAATTCAATTTTGTCTTAATATGTTTCAACAAAATCAGAAATTTTATAAGAACGTCACACATATCTCAAAGTGACGTCGCACGCGCAGCTTTATTTTTTTCTTGCAATTTTTCGCTAAAGTCCGATTTTTCACCAATTCTTTGCGCGATGACCGCCTCTTTTTATTTCAAAACCTGTTTTGTAACTCTGTAAAGAGCATGTTAGTGACATTTTTATATGGCCTTACCGGGCGTTTTTCTGAGATAAACTCGCATTAATCCGTGAAGGGTAGCACTTTCCTAACGTCAAAATAATGTTGGTTACTATGGTAAAGGTTTTTTTTAGCTCCGTTTGGTTCTTTACCAAAATAAAAATTGAAGTAATTCAACAAGCAATAAACAGGTGTTAAAAGAGCAGATTTGCGAAGGAGCTGGCCTAAATGTTACAAAATTGTAACCCTATAAAGGCGGATTTTCTCTAAAGTGACATACTGCCGCTAGGTGGCGCTTCATGGTGAAATAAAATAAATTACATGACAAATGAATACAGTTAAAAAACACTAGACATGTTAGACAACGATCAGAACAAGTTTCATCAAATTCCCTGATGTCGGCGATTTTTTTCATGAAATGCGACAAAGGTAACGAACTACCTTAAGTTATCTCTCCTTTGGTTTATTGTTTTTAGCAGAATCGTGTCCGCTCTGTGTCTTGAATACCCTTTAAAATATTTTCTGATACTTTACAGCTATGTAAAACAGGTCATGCCGAGGGATCGCGAAGAAGAATGACAACTCTTGCTTTCTTACTTTTTTTGACTTACTTTCCCTTGATGGTTTTAAGCGTAATTTTGTGTCCGCTCTATAACTTGAATACCTTTTTTAATATTTTCATAACACTTCACAGATATGTAGAACAGGTCATGTCGTTGTGTCGTGAACAAGAATGACAACTCTTGCTTTTTTACTTTTTGAGTTATTTACCCTTGATAGTTTTAAATTTCGTGTCCCCTTTATAACTTGAATACCTTTGAAAATATTTCTATGATACTTCACTGATATGTAGAACAGGCCATGACAATGTGTTGCGATCAAGAATGGCAACTCTTGCTTTCTTACTTTTTGAGTTATTTCCCCTTGATGGTTTTATCTTTAATTTTGTGTTTACTCACTAACTTGAATACCCTTGTAAATATTTTTATGATACTTCACGATATGCAGAACAAGTCATGAAAATTTGTCTGATACATGAATGACAACTCTGTCAGTCATACTGTGCGAGCTATTTTTCTTTGGAAGTTTGAGCTCAGTTAGCTGTTTCTGCTTTAAATCTGTATAACCCTGGCTTGCTCCACAATTTTAATACCATTACAGCTTTAAGAATATTGATGATCTTGCAATGATACCTTATCATGTTCCTATTGTTGTTATGGTTTGTCAACTTGTCATTTAGCTATTTAAATTGCTTTGACATATTAAAACGCCTGTCTCCAGGTGGGCGATGCTTTCCTACAGGATCAAGGGAGAACAGTCCGACTGGATCTGCGCTATCAAGAATGTGTGAATACCCAGTGTTACGATGGTGAAAAAAGCCCATTATTAGACTCTATAAATGTTAATAGACACTATACCAACTGGTCGTAGTGCACACTGTCTCCTACAACTATATGGGCTTACCTAGGAGCAGCGCAATTACCAAGAAATGCCGTTTGTTGACTTGAAAGTGTTGATGGTTTGTAATCGAAGTTATATACTCAGCGTCAATAAAAACGCACCAGCCTAATAATTTTCAAATATTTCCTTAAATTCGATGTTCATGCTATATCAGCATGATATAATTATCATGTCAACCTATTTCATAACGCTCATGATGTTGTTTTGCCTTACCATACTCTGTGAGTGTGTGACGTAACGTAAGTTCTGAAATCAAGAAAAACGAAATTTCAGCATAATTTGACATGGCAGAAATTCCGCAATGATGGGTTTTGCTTGAGAATAGATAGTCTACCATCAAATCGCCATAGACAAGCTAGTTCTGACGAAATGTCGTCAGAGGAGTCAAGCCACATTGTGACAGACTATCTCTGGAACGACATTTACTTATCAGCAATGTAAACAATTGCACTGCTTGGGCTGTTCTCAGATAATTAGTCTTTATTTTTCAAAAAGCTAATACTTGTTACTGTCGAGGCAACTACTCAGGCCTTTCTTCGGCCAAAGTCTAGAAACTTACAGCTACAAATGATATAACCTTATTAAAGCAGCAATAAGTCGAAGTCAGGTGACCATGAAATGTGGGTCATAATATGCTGGCAATTTTATATTGCTGATATACTACACATACAAAGTATCAAGTTGCTACCATTATAGGCAGTCTATCTCTATTATCTGTCATTCTATTACAAAATCTTAACTTGAACTAACTGGTCTGTGGACGTACGTACATACGGAGTCAAGTAAACATGCATAGACAGCCTGAATACAATATACAGTGACTGGCTTTAATTGAATAAGGTAATCCGGCACCAAAGGTACATAGCGGTTATCCTATAAGACCATTAATCATCCTTTTGTAGTAACACTCTGTCTTTAAAGACATAAAGACAGAATTTCCGGGATCTCTCTTTTATCCTGGATGACACGGAATATGCCTAATTGTTTTAAGTTTTTAATCCGAACACAGGAAGTTGACATTTCTGTTTGAGTTTGATATGAAACTTTCGTCAAAATTACGTACAAACACAAAATGATCGTCCTAACACTGCGTAAACGTTGCGTACAGGGGAAGTAAACAGCATATTAAAAGACTTCCCTGCAGGGGTGGGGGTACAATGCACATGTCATATCACAGTACCTATACAACACAGGCACTTGTTTCTCAACAGGGGCTCTAAGAGTGAGGGCGTTTTTGTGTCTCTTAAAATGCAAAAATAGATGGGATGTTTTCATATAAAACAAGTGCATGTGCTGCACAGGTAAAGGTATGAAAATTTATCCAACCAGTGGACTAGAATTCCCGAACATGCCTTTTAGGAGCTACTAAAGGGTAACATGTGTTTTATTCTGATGCACAATAACAATATAAGGCTCAAATAATGCTTTTTGCGTTCATATCCTCAATTTGATAGACTTACGTATTTTCTTATAAGTTTGAACTTTTAAGTCCATTATGTAATGATTTCAATGCTTAAGCGTTATTTATCTTTCTGCTACATATATTTTAAGCCATTCATAAAATCTCGATACGGACACTTTATAGCGCGGATACGGGTGCTGGCTACACACCTTACCCATTCTTGTTCCGGTACTTCTACGGACCGAATCTAAACTACTCATGTCTTTTGGTTATGGCGCCGCTAGACATAGTTCACTGTTTCAATGAGTGATTGTTATCTACATGAGAAAGTTAAGAGACAGGTTTTTAGTTTTCTTTCTTGACAAGCCAATTATACATTCATCAGTGAGCAACTTACTAAAACATCAAACGCATCACATAAAAAACTTAGACCCATATTAATATGTAGTCAAGCCGTCTTGCGGCTTGACCAAAAGAAATCCAGACCGCCGAAGGCAACAAAGTAACATGGAGTCGAACGTCACTATATTGTGTCATTCATCAAAAATGAACAGACAAAAGTAACATATGATAATCATGTTACCTTTTGCAACCCAAAATGCTGAGATCAATGGTAGAAACTGAACTTCAGAAGTTTTGTGGGGCAAACTTATACCATTGTCCAGCTCGAGCATGACGTTACATGTATAACGTCAGTAGTTGCCAAACCGCGTCATAATTCCGTGCAAGAAAAGTAGTTTTATGTCAAGAGACCTTTCAAAGAACGATTCATTTGCAATCAAATGTCTGGCAGAGCGCGAAATATGGCTTTATTACGCTTTAAATATGTCATTTGTATTGACAGTGTTACTTAGGGGACCTCCATACGAACCGAACTACCAACTAATTGTGTGCACCGCGGCGGAGGATGAGGGTGAAGGTTTGGGCCCAGTAAAACCGGTTTGAACCCCCCAAGTAATTATTACTGACCGTCCCAAGGCGGAACTTTCGTTGCTGTTGCATTTGTTTTATGTTCGGTGCTGTTTAACTTATTGTGTTTTCATCTTAACCCTTCTGTTGGTCTAAATTATTCAGTTCAGTAAACATAGCTGAGTTGCCACCTATTTGGAAATGAGCTGCTGAGTTGGCTTATCAATTGTAATTTAGTGTTTGTTGGAATGCCTTTGTCAATCTTTCCCTTTGATTGGGGATAGGGTTTGGGATCTTATTCAGTCAGTTCCTGAAGTGTATTTACTCTTTGAATTTTCATACACGCCTTCTGAACGTCACGCTCGATAGCACCGACTGGTTAACGAATTTAATTTGTAATCATCCTATCCGAACACTAGATATTAAAGATTTATGAAATTGTCTGTAATATATATAAACCAAATATTAGTCTAACATAATGTGCCATATATCCAAACTGGTGCGTTTTCATTGACGCTGAATATATATGCTAAGTAATATCATTAGAAAAGTTCTGTTGGCGTAAACATAATTTATTGTCCAAAAATTGACAATAGGGTTGGCCTGTTCTGAAAGGCTTGGACCAGTGGTGTTGACCCGGATCAGACTACTCCTTCGTGTCAGTGAAGAGGTAGTCTGATCCTGGACTGCACTTTTACCTACTTGAAGTGTTTGTCAATAAGTTGTTACGGTAAATGCAGTACTATAAAAAGTGGATTTGTATTGGGCTAAGGATGTTGAAATGCAGATAATATGAGTGATTTTGTTATCCGGGTATAACACACTCCCCCCCTTCTCTCTCTCTCTCTCCCTCTCTCTCTCTCTCTCTCTCTCTCTCTCTAAATGTTTATATTTACTAACATGTCGAACAATCTGCTAGTAATCCAACAAATACTTTCCAGTGCAAAAAATTTATAGCATTTCACTTCATTCATAAACCCACCTGAATAAACATACCTTGCTCCAGTTCTTCTTGAATTGAACGGAGTTATAATGCAATTTTCTGCACCGGTGTGACATGCATACTTCGAGTATATTTTTATTGTTGGCCGTGACGGGGAAGGGGCTATTTTGGTATGTGACCTGTTATATCTAAGCCTGTACGACGTAGATCTAGCCCTAATTTTCTCTTTACATAGACGCAACTTTGTCATCTTCAAGAGCAGCGCCTGGAGTGGGTCACTCCATGGTATTTTATGTGTTATAGTGATTGTTCCTGATTCGACCCTGAATCTTTATTATATTTTTTTTTGTTTTTGCATTAAGTCATGTCGGACACAAGTTGATTCGGCGTCATGGATTTGAATCACTGTTGATTCAATATCGATTACGGGTTGTGTGCCAGATGCGAATATACATACTCTCTGGGCATACAACTTGAATCAGTCTGCACTTAATCAGAGTTGATTAATCTACGTTGGTTTAGTGGTGGATCAACATTTTGTGCCTGCTGAGTACTTTCTAATCTATTCTGTTACCATCATATTAGCACTATTACTTATTTTACTTTTTTACACTTATGCCGGGGTCACGTTCTATTTACAGCAGACACACATCGTTGAAACAACGTTGGGCCATTGTGGTATCTAAGTTGTGTGCCCGCTGAGAGTGCCTTTAGTCAACCATTCAAATCATTTGTATCATATATCGTATGATCACAGCAAAATTGTTCTGGTGAAATATTTTTTCTTCCCCGGCCCGCAGGTGTCCTCTTCCCATCCGCAATGCAACATTTAGTTGTGCTAACGTTCCAGACCTGATGGAAACATGACACTTGCGGGACGTTGTTTTAGTTAATCGTAAGATTTGTACTTTCACTGCTGTTGTCTACTTGATATCTCATAGAAACTATAATAATCTTTATATGTCATGTTTTATATGACTAGAGTGGAATAAAGTTATTGTCTGTCTGTCAAGTATCGGCGTAGGATTATTCGTAGTGAACATTGTATACAGCGGCAAAACCGCCAAACACCAGGTTTAAGCTGTTTTGACGCCCTGTTGGGGAGACTGACATAAAATTCATACTGATTTTCTTTTTCTGACGAATTTGGCTAGAGAACGTTTCTGTTATCATTGTCGGAGTCGATTCTAAACTTTTTTCGAGAGTAATGCCACCATTAGTACAACTGTATGTGTTGACTCAAACTGAAACCTGAAAGAGCACCTTCAACAGCAAAGAACACATTCGAAAGAAAGAACATGGGCCATTCATGCTTTTGAGAATAATGGAAATTTTGATGTTAAACAGAATTTTGACTTATCCCGGAAATGTGTTTGAAGTCCAGATTCAATTTCGGACAAGTGTTGTTGGCGAACTGAGCACCGATATCGAAACTGAGTAGGAAACCAAACGGAACCTTGCGTGTAAGCTTTGTACTTCCAGGCTTTCTTATATAACTGAGATCGTTACCAAAGAAATAAACACGCACGTTATCGAAAAAGGGAAAGTAAAAATGTCCAATACATTAATTATTACCGTCACCGATTCATTAAAACCCAGGCACTCCTGTGTAGGATGGATTTGAGATCCTTGTGCTCTAAAGGTGAACACAACCACTTTGCTCTAAAGGTGAACACAACCACGTTGCTTAAGCCGCGCTGTAACGAAAGTAGGACAGGTGTATAAGATAATCATTTTTTACGACATTCTGCACCTACAAATTGAAATGTTTCTCGTATTCTGAGACGACCTCTAATGAGATTAAGTAGTCCTTGAATCGACAGCCTTATTAAAATTTATATTAGAAATTTCGGTACGCCTATCTCTGGATTTTGTCACCAGAATATGCAAGAGTCACTGGTGAGGCTCGAATAGCCGAAATTTTGAAATATGGTCCATGTTCCGTCTTTTGAATGTTTTTTTCTGCTCTTGGAGGAAATAACTTTTTAAGTTTATATTTAAGGCGCACAAGTTAGTTATTTATCTTCGGCGCTATTTGTCACGGACTTAAAAACATAGATGCCTGTGTAATGAAGTACAGTGACTCCCATTCAATAATGAAACCCCAGTCATCATTCTATGGAAACAGTGACCGTTTTTTTTAAGAATACTGACTCCCGTTAAAATAATGGCCCCACCACTAGATGATATCTGTAAAATATTGATCTCGTCCTAATTTTTAAACAGTAGTTACTGTAGCCCCTTGGTCGTAATTTTATGCCCTTGCACACACACACACACACACACACACACACACACATGACCAAGGTCATACGACTTTGACTTTCCATGAAGTTATGGTGTCTTTGTTGTGTAATATGTCGGATCTATTACAACTATTATTGGTTGATGGATCTTGAAGGGCATTGGCACAACTGCCAAGAGGATGTGATGCACGCAAGACCTAGGTATACATAATGTCGTGTCTGACGTATAGCTTTGTCCTTTGTGGCTAGAATTTAAAAGAATCGGAAATAAATGTTAGCCAACCAAAATAATAGATAAATAAGTTGCAAGATCTAGATCCCCTTTTTGTTTTGCTCCCTCACTTAAATTACCCGAAATAGCACACAGTTTTGATTTGTTGTACTAGCTTGTACTTATTTGTACAAACAGGAAATGTATTCGTGGAAACGACACTGTGACAGCACACTCGTGGGAACGACATAGCCAACTTGTAGTAAAGACTATTACTGTAACCGTACCCACTGCAGAAAGGGCTTGATCAACTGAACACAAGCTATGTCTAAATGTGCAGAGTCATGTAAAACGGAAGTGAAGATGTTTACGTTTAGAAGCTTGGCATCAGAATCTATTTGTTTACACCAAGCGCCTCAGTCTTTCCGATTAGCTAGCAAGTCCATAGTTAACTGTTGCTGGCTCTGATACTGATACTTATCTTAATAAATAATGGAAATAATATTGAACTGGAGGTAATATTGCAAATGGTTTAAAACCTTGCATCAACACGTTGATGTTGTCGAATGACACACGTTATCGGACAAGCTATTTTAAATTAATTTCATGCAATTACACCTTTCAATAGTAATGGCCCTTTCGCCATTCGAAGTTTGAGAAGAGATTGTACTATCGGTCACACCAGAATTACTCATTCGTATTTACTAATTTGTGAAAACAACCTTTTAGCAATGGTTGTTATCAGCTTGTTTAACCTTTTCCTTATTGACTGTGTTGATTTTTCACAAACCAAAAATCTACATTTCCAAATCATCTATGATACATGTACATAATTTATTCACGATATACCTGTTAACATTATTTATCGTTTTAAAAGTTTATCGACATTTAAAATAAAATATATGCGTTTCATTAGTTAATTCTGTGTAATTCTCATGTTATATTTCACTAAGTCCATGTCTGTTTATAATATTACGTACTTTATATAGCAAATCAATAAAATCGTTTAGACGCACATGACACGGCGGTTTGCCATGCCTTAAATTTCAACTCATAACAATCATGATCTTCAGCAACATGCAAATTGTTTTGATAATTTAACATTGAAATATTCCAGAGCTAAACGTATTAATGATCACTATTATTATCTATTAATTTATTTTTCTTTCTGTTCCGGACATAAACATTTAATAATGCATTTTTGTGGAAACCAAAGTGCTAATAAGAGTTAAGACTCGGCAATGTAGTTCATTAATAGAGGCATTTCTGTATTCCTTTATGCAATGCAGTTATATCTGAATAACCTTTTCTCATGACTCATTTTAGACTTATAAGCAAGGTTAACATAAGTGAATATAATAAATATTTGAAGATGATAATACAGTAAAGTGTGTCTGTTTGGAAGTAACAAGAGATATGATAAGAACTCTCATGAAGGTAATCCTTTGTTTTGCATTGGTGATTGATCGGTACTTGTAAGTGCATGCAGCTGGAAAGTTTGACAGTTAATCAAATATTATGCAAACAGTGTGTTAGACAGTAAAAAATCAGTTTATGAGGAAATCACTCATTTACCACATCCTGCCCTAACAAATATAAAACTAAGAAAAAGATAAAGGCAGAACAGAAAGCACAAAAAAAAAGACAAGTTAATATCCAGAAAATCAGCTCTTTATTAGCAGATGATCGCCAAGCTATTTTAAATAAAATATGAGAACTCGAAGACGCAAAGAGAGTCAAGACAATGACAGTAATAGTAAAATGCTACAGACGCACCAGCTTTGAACGGTCTGAAATAATTTACTGGAGTCGGAAGACTTTTATAGATTTAAGATGCGCGTTGTCCTCGCCCTTGATTATCTTTTTATTTGCATCGACATTCTAGTTTAAGCTACATTATGTACATTTGCAAAACGTTGAGAGGTCTTGGACAGATTCGTTTTGAATTTAATGAAATATTTTTACAGTCTTCTTATCTTCATCTCCGTTCTTCGCACATTTGTGTAGTTGCGACGTATGCCTCCATTCCACGTTTGCCAAAATACTCCATCTGTATGTTCAGCACCATCTTCGTAATATTTGCCGTTTAAATTTGCGAAAGCACAATCGTCGTACCACCAGGGTCCTTTTCGTAGTTCTGCGCAATTCCAATAAAGGTACTTATCGTTATCGTTATCGCGTGTTGAAAACATCATACCATTACTTTTATTCATCGAATCACCTGGAATAGAAGAGAGGTTTATATAAAACTGGAAAACTCATAAGCACGGTTGACTTTATGTTCTAAATAAACTCACTAAGGTGAATGAATACATCTCCATATTTCCGATATTTGTACAAAGGAGACTTTCTGCTTACTTTCTTAGAAAAGGTAGGTCTTCAATTATTGAGCCAGCTTAAAGGATACTTCAGATGTGGAAAAGAAATTGAATCGCGGGGATAGTGTATGCCCTCGTACCTCTTAGGAAAGTCCTTTGTTGACGGTCTCTTTGTTAAATCAAACCTGTGATAGCAAGTTTGCCGTTTGCTTTTTTTTATTTTTTTTTCTGAAAAAAAAAAAATCAGAAATATTTGGCGGGCGAACGGAAGCTTGCTAGTATGTCACTTCAGTAATCAAAATATTCATGTGATAACTATATAACTGATTTTGGCATTTATAATGAATTATATATGAGTGCGACCCTCATGGTAATAAAAGAAAGTTTTCGATACACTTCGATTGTCCGTGACATGTGTTACTTTGCGGGTAACTAGTATGTCATTATGTGTAAAGAAAGGGAAATCTGAAGTGGTAAATTGTAATTGTTCGTCGGTTCGTCGTTTAATTCAAGCAAGCTTCGGCAAATGAGGTTGAAGGATTTTGTCATTGATTAAAGATAAAACAGCTTTGTATTCGAGAACGGAACGAACTGTGAACAGACTAAACTGTTGCTGGATACCTTGGTTCAATGTATCATGTATTATGTAGATATATTTGATCGTTTAGAAAATGTGCCACGTTTACAATAATGCAAATAATATCAAAAAATAATTGAGCCGCGACGCGAGAAAACCAACAAAGTGGTTGTGCGCCCAGCGCAAACTCAGATCAGCCTGGGCATCCGCCTAGTCTGATCAGAGTCTTCGCTGTCCGCATGGAGGTAGCTTAGTCCCTTAGCTACCTTTTAAGCGCTTAACAAAGAGCCTGGTCAGACTCGGCGGATGCCCAGGTTGATCTGAGTCTGCGCAGGGCGCACAACCACATTGTTGGTTTTGTCGTGTCGCGGCTCATATATACCTGCTGTTCCGCTATAGCCCATGACTTTTAGTTTGTAGTTGTTTGCAAAGTTTATACTAAATTCCTTGTATGATGCATACTTTGTGTCATTTTGCCAACCTTCAAGGTCAATACGTAGCTCAAAGAAACCTGTGGACATGATTCTGCTTAATGGTATAAATCCTGTTTAATAAGACAAGAAATGGCAATGACTGCGATTTAAATGAGCAATTGACGAAAACAATTATATAAATGTAACGCACCTGTACCCGATGCTTACGATCAGTATATAATTTCTTGGACTGACATAAGTACTGCTTTATTCGTAGTAATATGGTCGAGCGTTGTCCTGTTTTTCTGACTTATATGAATACGTAGCAACTGTAATATACTTATTTAACAATAAAGGAGATCCCATCTGCAACTGATGTTGATCACACTTCTTTATATCATTATGCCTGCATTTGTTTCACCAGTCAGACGTATGAATATGGTTGATAGAATCGCTTAATTTTGATTCTTTCACGATCATTTTATGATCTGTGTGTCTGTGAGACATACAAAAAACGGCATGTACAAGAGTTGGTAAAACTTGCATGTCGATAAAAAAAGAAACGAAAAAAAAAACATGGTTGATGCTTTGCAATTAAAACACACACCAAAGAAACATGATACTCAGAAACATAATTTTACATATTATGTTCATTGCCAATTATGCCGCGCGTAACGTTGCCCGTTCCCGAGAAACAATGATAAAATATTCAGGGTGTACCACAGTTAAAGTTCGCAGCCCTCCTTTGTCATCAGAATTGGCTGAATACCAGAAAGTGCATACATAGAAATAAACGCATTTACCAAAGGCGGAAATACTGGCAAGAGGAAAGCTTTATGCATTTTTAAAGAACAGTGTAGGAGTTCACGTGTTATTTATCTATTTATTTATTTATTTTTTACATGATACTCTGTACGGAAAAATATTACCAAATCGTCAAGGTAAATAGCTTACTATTTCTCATTTGAACTTTTGCATTGGTAAACACGTCACTTTCATTTTCCCCGTCATCCCGTTTTAACGGGACCTTATTATGAAACCACAAAGATTCCTGTTTATGACGATGACTCTGTCACAAACTTACTTAATGTCAGATTGAAAACTCTTCTTCAGCAATTATTATGAAACCGCAGATTCCTGTTTATGACGATGACTCTGTCACAAACTTATTTAATGTCGGATTGAAAACACTTCTTCAACAAGACCTTTCGGAACCTGACTTTCCTGTCACCTTGGTGTATAAATGCAGAAAAATAATCGGTAAAACTGACTTTCCTTTATCATTTAAGAAGATAATTATTCGATATAAAAGTTCATAATATGAATATTTCTCCATAAACTGCATGCTACGTGGTTAACCCAATTAAGGTGACCAGCTTTGCTTACCTCTTCGTTTGCACGACGGTTTGTCTGGCCTCAGACTTTATGAAGGCGTCAACCTAAACCTAACTTAATAGTGACAAAGTCGGTTGGCGCCTGACACCCATTCAGGGACGTCTGGGTCGGTTTACCTGGTAAGTTTCTTCTGCTCCAGAATTCAGGTGTTGCTATTTCTGTGAGTTCTCACGATTGTTTTATCTTAGTTTTAATTTTGCTTTCTGTGTTCTTGAGATATTACACTTATGAGTTAAGAATCTTCTACGCAAACCGAACAACTATTTAGTAGGTGTCTGATGAACCAAAGCAGGACCAAGGGTTCGACCGCAATCCGGATTAGCACGCCCCCCACCTCCCCGAAACCCATCCCAGTTAATTCATAGCTGGCCGTCTAAACGCGGCACTTCTATTTTGAAACATAACTTAGTTGTTTCATGTGCTGTTTATCGCTTTGACTGTTTTGTTATACGGTTTGTCATCTCAGGGCTAGTCCTGACATTATAAAATTGAAAATAGATAATATGAATGTCTAATGTTTTTACGAATAATTTGTTAATTTGTTCATATTGTCAGGGTTGGAGCTTTTGTAAGCCTTTTGTGTGGGCGGTTGTTTTTGTAGGGTTGAACAACTAGGTACAGTCAAACCTGCTTATGTGGTCACCTCTATTAAGGGATCACCTGTCTTAAGCAGCCACCTTTCTTGGTCCTTTGAACCAAAATACAGTGCAAATGAACCTGTATTAAGGGGTCACCTGTCTTAAGCAGCCACTTTTTGTCCTTCCCTTGGGTGACCCCTTAAGACAGGTTTGACTGTATCTGAAGAACAAAGGCAGAACGAAAGGCGAGGGTTGGTCGACCACAAACCGGTTAAGCCCCCAGTAATTTCATTTCTGGTCATATCAAGAAAGCAGTTCTATTTTAGTTCTTCTTTGTGTTTTATTTGTTGTTAGTTGCTATCATTGTTATTGATATATCGTTTGTGATGTTCAGGCAAGCCCGTCGACCACCTACATGGGAAATGGCCGTTCATTACAAAGGTATTGGATATAAATGTAATGCTACAGTCTGCATGACACTGTTTAGTGGTTAACCTAATCACTGTTAAAAAATTGCTTCCCTCTTTAATTGAACGCCGGTTGGTCATGCATCAGACTCAATGATGGGCCCGACAAAAAGCTATTTAATATAGTTTGTTGGGGCCGGAGTTAACCTTGTCTGTTGCTTGGTTATTCGGGATTCAACTGATAGTGTTCTTTTGCTCTGGTATTTCAGTAGTATTGTCTGACTTCGTAGGGGTCTCCTGCTGTCGCAATACGTTCTTTCCGTTAAATCCTCATCTCTCATCATAGGCCTTATCCGTGATTTGTTTGTTTCCGGTGATGATTCATTGCTGAATTAGGAAACCTTTATGCGGACCAAACAGCTAAATTAATGTTTCAAACCATTGCAGAAGCAGAGGGCGAGGTTTTGGCCCAGTAAAAGATGTTTAAGCCCCCTAGTAATTTTTTGCTGACCGTTCCAATGCGGTACTTCTGTTGCAGTTCCTTGATGTTATATTGTGCTGTGTCCGCTTGTCTATGGTCTCTGGCGAGTTGGTCGCCTGTATTGCTGCCCAATCTGCCTTCTGTTTTGTTTTGTATTGTAATTAAAATAAAAAATAAGTAAAAATAGATGTTGATGCTGTTATTGGGGAAGCTGAATGAACATCTACTTGGGAAAGAGCTGCTCATTCGGTTTACTGTGGATGTCTTTCGTAAACTTGTGTCAATTTCTGTGTTATGTGCTTCTTTCCCTAATGGATTCGAGAGCGGAATGTGGAATTTGATTGTCTTAATTCCTGATATTGCCTATCATTGTAATTTACCTTAAACTATAGTATGCGCTAAAATGTAAGGAGAGACACCTTCTGGCGGCCATACGTCAATTTAGAGCAGCTGTATTGAACATATGCACTATCCTTTCGAAATAAGGAATTAACCAATCAATTAGTTGTTGCATATGCAGATTGAGAGAGTACTGTATTTATTTTGCCAAGCAATGAAATGTGACAACAACACTGACAATGTATCTAGCACCGCTAAAGTAGAATTTTGTTTTCAAAAGAATCTCTCTCTCTCTCTCTATCTATTTCTTTGTGTCCGTGTATGTGTGTGTGTATGTGTTTGTGTGTGTGTGTGTGTGGAAACCTTAAATTATGCTATTCTTATTGCAAATTTCGTCTACTATTTGTGCATTTGGTACTTGAGCTCAGAAATTTGATTTCTATTCTATACTAGCTACATATAGTAGCACAATCCATACATAAGTAAAAAGGTTAAGGTCAGTTTTCCTTAAGTGCTGAGATACTGTATGTTTTATATTTTAGGGAAAATAGAAATTTACGTGGAGACTTAGCTGCCTACCCAGCCAGTGTTCGCCCTCGATATCACCAAAGTCAAGTTCATAATCTATCCATTCTCTGTCGAAGTCTTCTGATCCGTCAACTCGTCGCTGAAATACCTGATAAACAGTGGAAATAAATCAGGAAACATGTGTTACAAGAAGACATACATTTATTACAAACTGACTTTTAGTGGTCAAGTTGACCAGACTACGTATGTTGAATCAAATCTAACAAAGATTTATTTGTATATCAGTGTAAAACTAACGTCAGCAAATGAATCACTCTATATGTCATGTTTGAAAGTAGATCAAGTGATGTATTTACTATTAAATCAGTGATGATTCTTCCTGAGTGTGTATAGAGGAAATTTACCGATCTTATTGTTTGTTGTGTCTGCTTGGCTGTAGTCTTCAAACATCAGGTGTTTTTGATTTTGTTATTTTAAATCGGGTTGTTTTCTGATTAATTGCAGTACGTTTTACACGTACGAAAGAGTTGTCCATTTTGCCATCCGGTAGTAATTTCTTAATACTGGTGCTTTTACGTTCACCTCATGTCTCTATTACCCGTTTTGTGTCTCGTGTGAACGATGTGGAATTAGATCGCGTCAGTTCCTAGTCATTCGTCTTTTACCTAATGTATCAAGATTCTGCATATGAATTTTCATATGATTTATAAAATGAATATGTAAATCAGGGATAGCGTCGAATGTGTAGCTCCCTTTACATTTATATATTCCGGAATATATGTATCAAAATTACATACATGTTATATTCTGCGTAACTTAAGAAAATTGAATAGATACGCAATGATCAGGAGTTTATACAATCAAACTCCACACTAAAAACCAAACCTAAAGCTATCTGTCTAAATATAAATTATTATTAGTTTTGTTTGTATCTAGTAGTACAGGAAACCAGTGAATAACATTTTTGAAATTATAAATGCGCGACCGAATGCGTCTTCAACTCATCGAGCCCCCCTGCCACCCTTACATCTCGAGAAAATCGACAGACAAGGGCATCGGAAAGTAGACGTCCGATGCTGCGAGTACCTACAAAAGCGAAAATAATTCAAAAGAGTGAAGGTCAAACCCCATTTAGATTCATGTCGCTATGACAAAGAAGTTTTTGTTCTGGGCTAGTTTAGAAATTTTACTAGACATAGTTTTACGTCAGTGACTTCACGTCAGTATTTAAGTAGTGACTCCAAAGTTAAAACACCAGAATTAACACTGAAACTGGGTTGATTATATGTTCGGGACCACCAGCAGCGGACTGTCACTGTTGAGTTATATGGTGGTGTCAACAACAAGTGTTAAATATTTATAGCATATACATGCAAAATATATGCAAATAAAAACACAATGATCAACGTCTGATAACTGATAATGTACAAACAAACTCCAGAAATTAATGTCATATCAAGAGGAAACCATATAATCACCGTCCAGCCACCACCATCCGTAGTCATGTCGCAAAACACATCATATCCCCTCTGCATCTCTGGCGGTATCACCCGGTAGACACCGGACTGGGTGTGTCCCATCTGTCGGTAGTCTAAACAGTCAAGGTTTTGTGCGGAGGAACAGCCTATAGAACAGCCAATACCTGAGAGTAGAGAATTCGCTATATGTATAATACATGTATGTCAGACAATGTGTAATGGTGAATTTGAAACAAAATTTCTATTTGGTCATTTTTCTACTTTACAGATACAATTTTTCCAAAGCATGGTTTTGAATATTTTTGTTATTAAGCATCTGTACTGTTATAATTGCCGACCTTTTTCCTTTAAATTGACGCTAGCGTAAACGAACGTGGATAAGATGCAAAATTACCAGACCATCTTAATAAGTCTTAATAGTCTTAAAATTGCATTAAATGTTAGGGCAGTTGCAAATAAAAAAAATACGGTTCAGAGGTTTAGAGAATTGTTGATTAGACAAGATGGCATGTATATTAAATTCCTTGCATTTTATACCAGTGCTGAAATGGTAAAAATATGACATTCCGTCTTTGCATCGGGTGCAGTGTTTTTCTAACGTTTCTGCTCGGTAGGTCTGTCAAAACATAATTACAAAGAAAAACTTTCAGAGTTTGTCCTTCGATACAAAGGACATATATCAGAACACACAGCGGAGTCTCTGCTTAATTTACACTCTTCATAAATGTTACTATATTATATAACGCAATGTGAAAAAAATACTGAAACGAATGTCTATCAAACCATATGAGGAAGAACTGAGTCTACTGCAAGTTTATGGAGACCTCTCACATAGCAACAATGACCTATGTGAGGCAATATAAGCTCCCTATCGTCGACTTCAGCGGCATTCGGATTTCAGGTTATCAGCACAGGCTATTTGATTAAAAACGACATAAAAATATAGCCTGTATTGTGAAGAGATTCGTGGTGACTTTTACATGTATATAACATACGGTGCGAAAGATTTGGTGGTGTGAAGTCAAAAAAAAAGCTATAAAGATCGCTATTGGACTAAATAACAACATACAATATCAATAAACGGAGTTTCAATAGCATTATGAATTTTCATAGATGGCATCAGATTAGGCTTATGTGAAAAGTTCAGAAAGAATGGCAACGGAGACACACGAGACGCACAGCGAACTAATTATTGCTTAATCAATTGTACAGGGTCTTAATCTTGACATTCGGTTGACGATTGTTTATAAAAATAATAATATTTCACATTTCATAGAATTATCAAAGAAGAAACATGTAGCCATATCATTTTTTTCAAATCTTATTTCTATGCATGATCGGTTTAATCTTGTAAAGGGATAAGTACAATAGTTCTAAAATAAAAAGACTGCTTCAGAATACTTACCAATTGGCAATGCATATATGCGATAAATTATTGAAAACACGATAAAAATCTGAATATCCATGCCTTAAGGCAGCAGAATACTATTTTACGATTACTGGAAGCTACTATATCTTTACAATGTAAATGAGAGCAAAACGACAATGTTATGGAAACAAATGACTCAATAGTTTTGCTCATTTCTGCAACAACAGTCCAGGCGTTTTCAATCAGAAACACTATTAGGGGTACACAGACAAGAGTCTATCAGTCACACCCAGACTATGACTGAACAAGCTAACCTCTTTAACAATACCAACCATGTTTATTCAGTTAAAAGACGGGGATGTTCGCTTCAGGAACAATCCCAAGATCTAGATCCATCTGTAATGACAAATCTAGGTCTGCGTGACAGTTCTGGAAGATAAAACTACATTTCACAGTTGAATAACCTTAATAACACAAGAGTGATTTACATATTTCAGGGTATTTGAAAGGAAACACCCCCATCTTACAGCCGAATAATTACTGTACGAAACCAAATGACGAAAATCAAAGCAATCTGTTCTTTCTTCCAAAAAGGGATGATCACAAAGTAAATTTAAAAAAAAAACTGTGAAACTACCAATCTGTAATATTTGTTCACCATAATTTATTCGAAATAGTTTAGTCGCGATACGACAAAAACCAACAAACTGGCATGTAAACTCTTCTTACTAGCCTGAGCGTCTGCACAGTCTAATCAGATATTTTACTGTGCACTTAACTTAAAGGGTAGCTTTGGGTCTAAGCTAGCTCCCTGCGGACAGCAAAGTCTCTGATAAGACTTTGCGACTGCCCAGGCTGATCTGAGTCTTTGCTTGGCGCACATGCAACTTTGTTCGTTTTGTCGTGTCGTGGCGGCTCGAATATGATGTTGACATGAATACTCTTTAATTCCGAATTTTGAGTGACATCACCTGTAAAAAGAAATTACGGTATGTGTGAACAGGGACAACTGAGATCACATTTTTTGCTGTCAGAGCAGCTGCACAGTCCGCTAAGAGTCTTTCTTGCCTTTAATATCTAAAATGAGGAAGCAAGGAACCAGAAAATCAAAATATATATGGTGTTTACAGCAGCTGACATAAAAGGCCATATTGCGACAGTTTAAAATATCCCCGTACTTTAAATAGTTGCTGATTTTTTTGGATCATTGGAAAAGTTCTGAGTCAGTTTGATATTAATGTTACACTGAAGCCGCTGCTAAGAGTCGTTGGCAGATTTCCAACAATGCATTATTGCACATGGACATACTCAATTGAGCCGAGTATCTGCTATTGTAGTTTCTTTCATTCTTCCCTTGCTTTTAAATGGTGTATCTCCAGGATTCATTTTACCTTCACTGCAGCTGGGAATAAGTGCCTTGAAGTGGCCGTTGTGGGGGCTAAAATACCCCTACCCCCTCAACGTGCTTCGACATAGTATGGGATATATAATTTCTGGTCCTGCGGGAATCATTGCACTCATATTGAGTCAGTTTGAAACAGTTCCGCTGAAGCCTCGACTACTGGGTGTGGATATTGTTGCAACATTACATGACTGCACATAGACATTCTCAACTGAACCGAGTCTGCTACTTTCACTTCTCTAATATACTGCTTGCAACAACCGGATCTTCCTTCAGGTTTTATGTACTCCAAGCTTAAAAGTGTTTTCAGGTGATATGGATTTGTAGGTGCTTCTGTTGTGTTTTGTTATTATTGTCATTGGTTGTTGGCTTTCATAGTCTCTGAATATTCGACATAATGTAGTTGAAATTTGTTGTTTTAGTGTTTTACGTCCACGGCAAAATAGCTATGGTCATGTCGGGACTGTCAGTTACCCTAACCACACTATTCCTGGGCAGGCTTTGACCTCCTAAGTGGTTATTGGCAGTTCTAAGAGCACATACTTTCGCCAGTAACTGGCATTTGTCCTTCTGGAATGAGCTGAAGGACAAACGAAAGTATGTGGCCGGACGGGGTACATACTTTCGTTTCTCCTTCCGCTGATTCAAGAAGGACAGTTGTCAGTTACTGGCAAAAGTATGACATCATGTAGTATAACCTCGTTTACTTTCCACAAGTCTTGGTTTGCTTTGTTTGCCGTATTAACTGTTTTCCGTAACGAATTTGGTGTACAGTTATGGGTAGGAGTGGAAATCAGTTGTATCGGTTCTTGGTTAGTTCTGGTCTTTTTGCTCGTCTGCGTTACTTTGTGAACATACAACCCAATTTTTCAGAGTGTAAAAGCCTTGATCATGGTATTCAAATATAATTTATAAGCCCACACATTCACATTTGCTATGCTTCTTTCTTGCGTTTTGATTTGCAGTTTTGAAATAACGACTGTGTGCCTTTATGTCCCAGGATTTAAGCCCTTTCGTAAGCTGCATTTGCAAATACAAAGCTTCTCGAAGGCTAAGCGTCGCTACAGTCGCTAAGCGCAAATCATGTCTCTCAATACTCATCTCTGCAGCATCGACTTTTCCATACGATTAGAACAATTTAGAGTAGATGCCTTCCGCGGTGTAAGGAGTAAAGTCCACGACCGCCAGAACCGCATTCGAACACGCCAGTTACAGAGTTTCCCGATCTGGCATATGTGACTGCTCTATTGAAGGAAACGTACTGAGGACGTAAGGAAGTAAATGTTTTGCTTTATATAATTATAAATATTATTATTGTTACTATTATTATTATTATTATTATTATATTAATGATTTTGACCAGTAAAATAGTCGCAGACCTATGGCCAGCAAAAGCTGTGTAACCGTAAGTGCCATATAAATGTTGCTTCTTGTGTATTCTGACGTTAGCCTTTGCTGATAGCAAGCATGTTTTGTGTGTGTGTGTGTGTTGTTTACTTCTCCTTTTAATGTTTGCTACGACTACGTAGGGTATGCATTTGCATATTAAGGAAGGGCGTTTTAACTCTTTTTTTCATGCATGACAATACTGAAAATCTCAATTTACAGTATAGAAATATAACTGAAAGGATATTCATTATCGGAGAATATCTACGTCTCAAGATATTTTATTATGTATACTTCGATTTAATGTATGCCTGAAGTATAGGACTAACGTCTTCTTTGCATTCTGTTATGTCGGCAAACATGCCAAAGCTTTATATACAATTTTTGAAGTCACTGCATCTGAAGTTAAGGGTCGTGCCTGCTGCAAGAAGTCTCGCCAATTTTCGTCATAGTTTATTTTAGCTTTGACGTGACAATCAAACAAAGTGGCATGTGCGCGCAGGGAAGACTAAGATCAGCCTATGCATCCACCCAGTCTGATCAGAGTCTTGGTTGCGCGTTAGAACGTTAGCTGAACCTCAATTGCGACAGCGAGGACTCTGATTAAACAGGGCGGAAGTCCAGGCTGATCTGGGTCTTCGTTGGGCGCACATGCCACTTTGTTGGTTCTGTTGAGTCGCGGTTCAAATGTTTATTATCATTATTACTATTATTATTTTCTTTGGTATCATTAAGTCCATGTTGTAAGTTTAACCTCGAGAACTACGAGTAGGTGTAACAAAGTAAAGAATCCCGCATAGAATAACTGCTACCTGGTCACTATTCTTTAGAGAATAGTGACTACCTGGTTATAATTTTAGGATCGGGGTAGGGGGTCACTTTTTTTTACAGAATAAGGATCAGGGATCAATAGTTTAAAGATATTTTCGAGGGATGGGGGATGGGGTTATTATTTTTAACGGGAGTGAGTATTCTATAGAAAAGAGGCCACACCTTCGATGAAATATTGACCAGGGCTGTCGTTACTCTATGAGGGTCGTTTTGTTTCGTTACACCGATGTTAGAGGGGACGATATTCTATGTAATGCTTAATTGTTTTCGCGATATTAAAACAAATAGACAACATCCTTGCAAAAATGTTGTTTGCTTCAAACATGCCTCAAAATTCATTGACAATCATACAAACATGATTACAGAATCGGATCAGACTGAGTTTTCTATATCACGATAAAGTTATTCCTCTGTTGTCGAGATTCAAGTTTTGTTAAGATACAAATCCAAGCAATACGTAATCTATCTTTCTATCTATCTATCTATCTATCTATCTATCTATCTATCTATCTATCGGAAGCCCGGGTCGCTCAGTGGGTTAAGCGCTGACCTGCTGATTTAGTAGTCCCTAGTTCTATTCCCGGGTCGGAAATATTTTCTATCGTTTTCATCATCACCCTACCATCGTCATTATACGACTACCATCGTCCTGATGCGAATGAAAAGGACGTAACATTGCAAGTCATCTATCTATCTATCTATCTATCTATCTATCTATCTATCTATCTATCTCTGACTCATTTCAGAGATGATTATCGTGATTATCGTTGCAGACGGTATTCAAATTGCAATGTAAAACTACAAAACATGTAAGCGGACCGTGTAACCAAAAAGCGTACCAACAATATAATTTAGAGAGAAAATACTGAGCGTCAAAGGCTCTCCTCATGTAGAATGGGAGGCAGTACTTGTAAAATGCTATGGGTGTTCAGATCTCGGACTCCTATACACCGTTCTTGGCACCGTTCTGTGTTGAATAAATAACCACTTTCCAGGATTTATCTGCAATGCACAGCCTTCTGCCAGATAATCTCATTTAATCTGTCAATCCATTCCAATAGACAGTATTTCTCCGAGTAAAAATAAAGACGCTGGGGTGCGACTACTCTCAAGGGTACTTTACAATAGGTACTCTAAAAGCAATATAAAGTACTGAAAGAATATTTCTCTTAACACAACACATCATGTATACAAGAATCGTTTAAGACTCTCAGAGGATATGCTCATGCCCCCATCCACTCCCATACTTTACCAAAGGGTTCGGTCTGTTTTAGTTAACTTTTGCTAACTATAATGTGAGAGCATGTATGAAAGATACATTAATACGATCAAATCTCATCTCCCGCTCAGTCTCAAACACAGGCTGTCAGAGAAATCGAGAGAAGAAAGGAGAAAGGCAAATGTCAAAGCCGAACAACACTTCGTCGACAACAGACAAATCCAGTCCAGCATAGAGGAAACTTACATTGTATTAATGTATCTTCGACTGTCCAATGTACAGTATGCTTTTCTCTGGTCTCGTCACCAGATAATATCAGGGTCACTAATGAGACTTTATTAGCCGAAACTACGTAGTCTGGCCCATGTTCCCTCTTTTGAATATATTCTTGCTCTTGAAGAAACTCCTTCAGATTTACAAAAACATCAAAAGCCATAATAAGGATAATTGAACCGCGACACGACAAAACCTAAGTAGTGGCATGGCACCCAGCGAAGACTCAAGATCAGTCTGGGCATCCGCCCAGTCTTAACAGGGTCTTCGCTGTCAGCATGGCTCTAACGTAGTCCTTCGCTACCCTTTAAGCGAACTGAAAGACTCTGAACAGACCTGGCGAATGCCCAGACTGATCTGAGTCTCCACTGGGCGCTCATTTTGTCATGTTGCGGCTCTATCTTTATGATATGTCGGTTTCAAACCACAAAACCATGCAGGAATAAGGCACATATACAGTGATCACGCTGCTAGTAGTTAAAAAAACATGATCCGCATTAGACATTCTTCCTTGGAACTGACAGTACCTTAAGCTACTTCCCATACATCAGCCATACAGTTTATATTTTTCTTTTGGTCTTCTGAGATCTATATTCTTAGAAATATAGAGATTATTTATTTGGTTTAGACTTATATTCTAGACAGCATTTTTATCATTTTGGACCCCCTTTTTGGTATATACAAATTTAAAGAGTAACTACACTTCAGGAACTAACTGAATCAGATCCCAAACCCTATCCCCAACATCAAACACGTCTGTTTATTGGCTGCATATCGGCTGCATATTAAAGTTTAACAAAATTACAGTATATACAGTATATTTTCACTGGCTTTCTTTGACAGACCATTATAGGGTGTGTTGCTTGGTCCACCGGGGCTCAACTGGTGACCTTCTTTTGCTTCAGATTTCCAGTGGGGTTGTTTGGCAGGACAGGGATCTCCACCTGTCAGACGGCCCGTTGTATCTGTTGAGTCCTTGTCTTTGCTTCTTCATGGTGTTGAAATTTGATTTATGTGTTTACCGTGATGATTCATTGACGAGTTAGAGGGTTATCATGCGAACCGAACAACCAACTAAATGTTTTGTACCACTTCAGAAACTGAGGGTGAGGTTGGGCCTGTAAAATCGATTTAAGCCCCCCAGTAATTCATTACTGACCGTTCCAAGGCGGTAGTTCTGTTGTGGTTCTCTGTTGCCTGTTTTTGGTGTCAGAGTTTCTGTGATGTTTTACCTTATGTATGTTCTTATTATTTTTGGTTCGGTTTGGGTTGCTGAGTGGCCACCTTTTGGGAACAAGCTGCTCACTCGGTTGGCCATATGTTCTCTGTATCATGATTATTTGTAATCTTAGTTGTTTCCAACTATGGTTTGAAGGCTGGATTTGGATTTTGATTGTTTCAGTTCCTGGTCTTTGCTTACTTTTTACTATAACTGATGAGACGTTAGTTCGAAACTACATAGTCTGACCCATCTTCTTTCTTATAAATGTTTTCATCGCTCTTAAGGAAACTCATTTATGAATTGAGCTGCGACACGACAAAACCGACAAAGTGGTTGTTCGCCCAGCGCAGACTCAGGTCAGCCTGGGCATCTGCCCAGTCTGGTCAGACTCTTCGTTAAAGTCTCAAAGGGTAGCTAAGGGTCTAAGCTACCTCCATGGTGACAGCGAAGACTCTGATCAGACTGGGCGGATGCCCAGGCTGATCTGAGTCTGCGCTGGGCGCACAACCACATTGTTGGTTTTCTCATGTCGCGTCTCAATTTTATTAAACAAGGTTTCACTCGCTAAACCCAGGTTTTGCCTTTCGAACATGTCCGCACATCAATACAGGAATATATCTTTTCAACATTAGTCATGCGACGTGTTAACAGTCTCTTCTTCCTCTTTTTTCGTACTCCCGTCAGGACCCCTAAACACAAAACATGTGTATTTACTATTCCTAACAGTTGTTCGTCAAACAATTGTTGATCGTGACCAATGGCTACCTGCACTGGCCGCACAGAAATGCTGTTTTTATTAGTCTATAGATGAACCCATCTGATTTCAAAGTGCACAATATATAACCTACACAGAAAGGATGACCGCTGAGGGTTTATAAGTTTAAACACTCGGCACAAAATTTCAGCTGTTGTAAGGAAAAAAATGTAAACACGTGTCATGTGGAATCAGAGAGCAGAGCTGCAGACTCGGATTTACTTTGCCTGTAACAAAGGCAAGGTTTGGATCCAGGAAAACATGTTGAAGCCCCCAGTTATTTTTTACTGACCGTTCCAAAGCGGTACTCCTGTTTTTGTTCATCTGTATTATGTTGTTATGTCCGCTTATCTATGGTCTCTAGCCGTCTGGTCACCTGAATATCTACCCCTTTTGCTTTCTGTTTTGTTTTGTAATTTTAAATATAAAATAGGTAAAAATAGATGTTGCTGCTGTTTTAGTTAGGGTAGCTGAATGACCACCTGTTTGATAAAGAGCTGCTTACTCGGTTTGCCCTGCGTGTCTTTCGTAAAGTTTTGTCAATTTTGTGGGTGTGCGTCTTTCCCTTTTGGTTTTAAGAGAGGGGTGTAGGATTTGATTGGGTTAGTTCCTAATCATAGCCTATCGTTTTTCTTTAAAATTAGTTCTGCTATATACGCACACTAGGAAAAGTATAAGTTTTCATAAGAAGTCTTACTGCGCCTATGTTGTATGAAATGTGCATACAAATAGGATATAAGTAAAACACTGAATCGTTCTTACGCTCCAATGATAACAGGAAACATCCTCTGACAAGAAGCAGGATTTTTCATCAGATAGAGGCCTCCACCAGCTATTGCCGCCAGACCAGCCAATCCTCCAGTTACTGCTGCCGCTACAGTTGCGATGGTTACCCCTGTATACATTGCGACCTGTACTGTAGTACCCGTGATTGTTTGTGAAGTAGAATGATAACCATCAGTCGATGTTGATGGCAAAAGTGCTATTGTTGCGATATGAAATGTTGCCTGTGTTGCTTGGAAGCTCATAACATCAGCCGGTGTTGATGGCATATATCCTGTTGCTGTGCTGTGAACTGTTGCCCCTGTTGAGGACAAGCCAATAAATGCAGTCGATGGTGATTGCATATATTCTTCTTGTGAACTATGAACTGTTGACTGTGTTGTAGTAGAGCTCTTTGCATCAGTCGGTGTTGATGGCATATGTCCTGTTACTGCCCTATGAATTGTCACCTGTGGTGGAGAAAAGCTCATAACATCAGTTGGTGTTGATGACATATATCCCGTTACTGCTGCCTGTGACGTAGCGGTACTCTTAATAGCAGTCGTTATTGATGACGTGTAACCTGTTTCTGCGTTATGAACAGTTGTCTGTGTTGTGGGAAAGCTCTTTTCATCATTTGGTATTGATGCCATATTTCCTATGATTGTGCTATGAAATGTTCCCTGTGATGTAGAGGTGCTCCTAATATCAGTCTCTTGTGATGGCAAATATCCTGATACTGTTGGCACTGTAGTATGAAAGCAATTTGTTTTCAATGTGTCAGTCGATGCTAGTTTTGTCCGTGTACTTCTTCTCGCAGTAACACCACTCGCTGGTGATGGCAGCTCCAGAGTTGAGTCGGATGTAAATGGTTGGTAAAGTATAAAATCCGAGGTCTGTTTACCAATCACTTGAAGAAAAAAATCATCAGTCGTGTAAGAAAGAAGCTGCAAAGTTTATCTGTTTCAATATTTTATTCAAGCCTACAGGCACGGAAGATTCCTAGTTGACATCAGGCACTGGGGAGATAATTTACAAAACGCTTATAGATAGATGGTTGCCGATATCAGTATTGCAGACAGTGACTGTTACATTTTTCAATAATGTGAAGCTTGTGCTTGACTAAATTGTAGAAGGAGTCAGAGGTATCAAACTATTTATAGTGTTTGCCCTTACTACAGTTTAGCTTGATATAAAACATGTGGTGACAGTTTAATCCGTTTATGCCTAGTGTCCGTTAAAAGGGACATTGAAAAACAATGCAGACCAGATCAGACGCCACAGCACGCGGCAAAGCGGCATCTGATCAAGATCTCCCGTGTTTGCAACACAAAAATTATAAACAAAGTAAACCAAACACCCGTGTATTGACAATGGGCTAATACAATGCTTAAGAACAGGAGACCTACTAAGCATAAATGAATGAATAATTCTCTCTTGTCAGAGAAGAATGATATAGCAAATATGGTGTCATGCCTAACCTCTGTTGTTGTTTTTTTTTTTTGGTTTTTGTTTTCTCTCTCTCTAGTCTGCCTAAGATGCTAAGCCAATGATAACAAAGGTCTGACATGATTTAACTTGAAAACTGTTTTTTTTAGTTTCTCTGCCATAGGCTGTCGATATATTTTCCATTATTTGAAGGCATTGGCAATTGCATTTCTTTATTACATGTTAGGATCTGCTATAAATCAGTAGGTGAATAGCTGAACTAATAAGCGGTTTTTGTACAGAGCCTTTGATTATCACCCTCCCATCGTCCTCATATGATTAGATATTTAAAAAGGACGTCCATCACGACACGTTGTTTATCGAATATTAAGCACTTATCAGTAAAAGCAAAACCTCTGGTTCCACTCTTTTCAAATGAAGATTGTCAACATTGACCGTAAACTTTAATTTTGCAGTTAGAAGACAGCTTTATTTATCCAGATCGAGGCGGAATCTCATTCAATTAGTGACTTAATGTCATGTCAACATTCTTTAATTTAAACTAATAACCCCTTAGAAATGATTTGTAAGGGCTAAAGTCAAGTGCGGGGAAACACTTGATGATTCAGTCGAACGAAGATGTGTTTGATAACTAGAATTGAATCTACACAATTGATGTACACTTTTAAAATAATTAATATATTATACCTATGACCCTCTTTCCTCGAGGCTGCTGCTATTAAAGAACAGTGAACATGCGCCAATCTATCAGTAAATGAATCCACGTTTACTGAAGGTGTACGTTACAAACGTATTGGATGTAAAACAAATGTAATGCTTCAATCTGCATGCCTAGTGGTCAGCACTATCATGGATATAAATTTGTTTCCCTCCAAAACTGTACTGGATGCCTGAGTTACATAAAGATCCATATAAACAACGATATATTGCAGGTTCGGCCAAGTGCTAGGCCACGTCTCTGTCTCTCTCTCTCTCTCTCTCTCTCTCTCTCTTGCAGAGCAAAGTGTGTCAACAGCTAAAATGTGCTAGAGGAGACACCATGACCGCGTTAATCCCTACAATGTTGCCGTTTTTGAACTTATTTCCGATTACATGGCCTAGCATAGTATAGTTAGACCTTTTAGTACCGGATTTGTACCGGGTGGCGGCCGTAAAACCCCACATCATACATCGTCCATAGTGCAGATTATATTTTGTGTTTCTTCTTTTGAGATCAGACGATAATATTATTCTTAGAAATCAGAAGTTTTTGATTGATTTCGACTCTTATTATAAATTATCGCATTTGGACAGTTTGAGATACGTATTAGTCTTTGAATCGACTGTCTTATCAAAATAAATAAATTACAGTATGCTTTTCTCTGGCTTTGACACAAGATACGGTCAGGACCTCCGACGAGGATTGAGTGGCCGAAATTTCAACGTAGACCCTTGTTCCTTCTCTTAAATGTATTCTCTGCTCTTGAAGGAAAGCTTTGGAATTTTGATTTCATTTTCACTGGATCCGTTATAAAGGAAAACAACAGAGAATCATGGCCCAAACATGATAGCTCTACATTTACAGCCAGTGCAAGTAAATAGAAGAAAACTCAGAACAGATCTACCCAGATGCGAAGCTTTGATAAAACGTTGAACAATGCGCATTAATCTCTATATATGACAGGCTAGAGGAGCATCATTCATAATGCATATGTCACTGGCTAAATATCTATAGCTGTAGACGAATGTTTTTTCTTATTAGAGAAAAATGAAAACCAGAAAAAGCGGCCAAGGTCCAAAACTTGTGCTGAATCTGAGTCTTCAGCACTTGAGTCAGTAATTAATACTGATGTTAGGTTGATAATTTGATTGTAAAAACATCGATACTAGCCTTGTTTATATGTGCATATTTCAAATTCTACCCTGCACCTCCGGTAAGCCCAGATTATAGTATTTCTAAATCCGTAGACTCCAGTATCCTCTGTGTAAGCTGTGTGATCGCCACTGTAGTAATAACACTCTTTGTTAGATAGCCTTTTATTGACTCTAACGTCAGTGATCGTGTTTCCTTTATCAGCTGCACATTCTTCTACATCATCAGGGTCCTCATCAATGCCACATTGTACTGTTGTCGAAAGGCCATTACTACAGAATGTTTTGAAGCCTGAAAACGGACCGGTAATGTGAGACTGTATTCAAGTACAATATTAACACTCGTCTACAATTCCTTAGATGAACATATACTTGGCTGGCGATGTCCATACATCATAAACAACATTCGCTCACACGACGTTTCGCGTAATTGACGAAACGGATAATTCAACTTGTTGGCCGACGCAACGTTCAAGAAACGTCATGTCATAGTGGCAGCTGTTGAACGTCATAACCATACACGCATCTAGCGCAAAGGATAAGTCAGAAAATGAGGAGGGAAGGGCTTCGCTTTTCATATGTTGTGCCCAAAGTATATTCGGAATCTAACCCCCACTGCCCCTACGAACACTAGGCTATGGGAAACCTTTACCTTTTTTATCTGACGTTACGTCACCGCCCTGAGATAAGCTCTCTTGTTTCCACTTTTATTAGATTTAACGTCATTCTGCTTTTCGCACAATGGCGTCACGTTATATAGGGCACTATTTTTTATGATTTTCGAAGTATTTTCATCGAATTTTTCAATGGAAACATATTCTAAAACAAGAGGGCCATGAGGCCCTGAGCCGCTCACCTGAGTATAGCGGCCATGTAGGTCATGTGACCTAGACCGCTTGATTAAATTTCATTCCCTAAGCCCCTGGAGGATGTGTATGAAATGCGGTTACAATTAGCCCAGTGGCTTTTGTGGAGATGTCTTTAATTGTCAAAATATGAGAGACATGGGTCAGATGTCAAATAATGACCTTGACCTCTTGTACCCGCAAATTTTCCATATACTAAATAAGATGACTGTAAATACCATTTTTAGGCCAAAATCTTCTAAACTTGCAATGAAAGCTTATGTTCTAGCATTTTCCCATATTTGACCTTGCCTTTAGAAAGGTCAAGGTCAGCCTAATGGCATTATTTGAAAAATCCTGATGGTACTCAAGTACCTGATTCTATATACCAAGTTTCAAGGCCATCGATCATTTGGTTCTTCGGGAGAATGCTTTTGCCATATGTCCATGGTGGCCATGTTGGTTATGTGACCCAGACTGTTTGAACAAATTTTAATTCGCTGAGCCCCTTGAGGCTCGATTTGAAATTTGGTTATAATTGGCCCGGTGGCTTTTGAGGAGATATGTGAAATTTTCACAAAAGAGACCAGGGTCAAAAAATGACCTTGACCTCTTGTACATATTAATAGCCATGTAATCATCAAGATGACTGAATATACCAATTGTCAGATCGAAGTCTTCCAAAGTTTCCAAGAAATCTTATGTTCTAGCATTTTCCCATATAAATGCTACAGAAAGCAAATTTGATCTTATCGTAAAATAAATCAAGGTCAACTCAAGGTCATAATTTGAAAAATCTTGGTAGTACTTGAGTACCCGATGCTACATACTACGTTACAAGGCCATCGGACTTTTGGTTCTGGAGAAAAAGGTATTTAAACAGTTTATACCACATATGGGCGTGGCGGCCATGTTGGTCATGTGATCACGACCGTTTGAACAACTTTTCGTTCCCTCGCCCCCTACAGGCTCTACATGAAATTTGGTTACAATGGGCTTAGTGGCTTTCGAGAAAATGTGTGAATTTGTCAAAATATGAGACAAGAGTCAAAGGTCAAAAAATGACCTTGACCTATTGTACGCATAAATTTTCATGTACTCGTTAAGATCACTGTTTAAACCAATTTCCAGGTCAAAATCTTCAACAGTTTCAAAGAAACTTTATGTTCTAGCATTTTCCCCTATGAAAACTACAGAATGCAAATTTGATCTTACCTTACCGAAAAAAGGTCAAGGTCAACCCAAGGTCATAATTTGAACAATCTTGATAGCACTCGCGTACCCGATGCTATATACCAAGTTCCAAAGCCATCGGCCTATTGGTTCTGCAGAAGATTTGAGTTCAGTTCAGTTAAATTCTCTTATCGACGTTACCCAAGTGGCTCAACGGTACGTTACCATAGTCGCCCACACTTGGCGCCGTGTGACCGTCCAATGTCATTCAGTCTGTAATTATGCCGTCAGTCAGTGCTGCCCAGCCAGAATTTATGCATAGACGTTTGCCTGCTGCAGTTTCAAGTCAGGCATGGCCCGGAAAAGGAGGCGCGCGCGACATGTAAGCCACCCCAGCGGAAAATCCAGGGAAACACAGGCCAACCCCCCTCCCCCCCCCCCCCCCCCGCAGAGGAGGAGCACCACGAAACCCAGGTCCCAACGAGAGAACACGCAGGCGTTCCCTAGGTTTCATGGGACCTGTTTGGGTCCCATATTACTTGCAGCCCTTATATTTTCCCCTCCCCCGTGTCCAAGTAATTTGGTTCCGGGTGGAGGTCCCTTATTCTGACCTTACCCTTAAGTGGGGATGGACGCCGTTACAGGTAGGGACCTTTTCAGGTACATTTTGGGTAGTTGCACTTCAGTTTTTTCATTCGAGTAATTTTGCCAAGTGATGAGTGCAACGTTAAGTTTGAATTTTGAACTCCCCCGTCAAAAGTCAGCATCTAGCGTGGTGCTGGCTATAGTTTACAAGCACCTTGCTCATTAATCATTTGTGAATCCTATGGAATATTAAGAAGAGCATAGAAGAATTGGGAATGGCTTAGAGTTATTTGCATAGGGGTGGGTCTCGCACTATATGGTCAGGCATATAAAAAATGTGGGGTGTTATATACTAACCCCAATCAGTTAAGTATAAAATATTAATAAGTTGATGGGTTCTGAAGAAGATTTTTAAAGGTTTTTACCATATATGGGCTTGGCGGCCATATTGGTCATGTGACCAGTACCATTTGAACAAATTTTCCCCTGCCCCATAGAGACTCTACATGAAATTTGGTTACAACTGGCCCAGTGGCTTTTGAGGAGACGTGAAAAATTGTCAAAATATGAGAGACCAGGGTCAAGGTCAAAGAATGACCTTGACCTCTTGTACGCATTTATTTTCATGTACTCATTATGATGACTGTATATACCAATTATCAGGTCAAAATCTTGTACCGTTTCCAAGAAATATTTTGTTCTAGCATTTTCCCATATATAAGCACCAGAAAGCAAATTTGACCTTGCCTTAAAAAAGTTCAAGGTCAACCCAAGATCATAATTTGAACAATCTTGCTAGAACTCAGTTACCCAATGCTTCATACCAAGTTTCAAGGCCATCGGCCTATTGGTTCTAGAGAAGATTTTTAAAAGTTTTTACCATATACAGGCGTGGCGGCCATGTTGGACATGTGGCCAAGACCCTTTGAACAACTTTTCGTTCCCCCGCCCCCTAGAGCCTCTAATGAAATTTGGTTACAATTGGTCCTGTGGCTTTTGAGGAGATGTTCGAAATTTTCAAAATACGAGAGACCACGGTAAAATGTCAACGAAAGACCTTGATCTCTTGTAAGCATAAATGTTCATGTACTCATTAAGATGACAGTATATACCAATTTTCAGGTCAAAATCTCCAACAGTTTCCAAGAAATCTTATGTTCTAGCATTTTCCATATAAAAGCACCAGTAAGCAAATCTTACCTTGCCGTAAAAAAGTCAAGGTCAACACAAGGTCATAATTTGAACAATCTTGGTAGGACTTGCGTACCCGATGCTACATACCCCCAAGTTTCAAGGCCATCGGCCTATTGGTTCTGGAGAAGAAGATTTTTAAATGTTTTTACCATATATGGGCGTGCGGCTATGTTGGTCATGTGACCAAGACCGTTTGAGCAACTTTTCTTTCCCCTGGCCCCATGAAATTTGGTTACAATCGGCCCAGTGGTTTCAGAGGAAAAGTCGTTTGAAATTGTTGACGGACGACGACGGACGACGGAAGCCGGAGCTTTACCATCCTATAAGTTCCCCCGGAGCCGCTGGCTCTGGTGAACTAAAAGTGCAAGAACAGCGATCATATATTTTGGTTAATTTTAATGCATGAAAAAAAAACACGTATGATCCATATAGTGCAAAATACGAGCTATTTTTTCTGGTTTAGATACAAACCTATACATGCTTCAAACTCTGTCGCCTTGCAGCCTGGATAAATCCATATTGTATTACCACTGTATCCGTAAACCCCCGATGGACCATCGTACGTATCCAGTTCTCCACTTCTATAGTAACAGCTTACGTTTGATACAATTTTAGTGTCGATGATAACACTGGCATCATAGAGTATGCATTCCCTTGGTTTGCCGTCCGTAGTTGGGCAACTTGCTGTGTGCGTCCAGCCACCGCGGCAGAAGCATGCTGATCCTTGCAAAATGAAAAATAGTAAAACAAATACAAATTACTGGCCCTCCGAAGGCGGCACTTCTGTGTTGGTTCCTCTTGGATGTTTTATGTGTTGTCTGTTGCTATGTCAGTTGTTTAGGCTAGTCCGGTTACCACCTACATTGGAAATGGCTGTTCACATGACTGCCGCTGGTGATGTATTTGATGATGTCTAATTTTGTGTTGTCTTTTTCCCCCATTATGTCTTGGAATATGGGATTGAATTGTGTCAGTCCCTGAGATTTTTTTTTCCTTTCTTTTGTCGTAGTCGGTGTGGGTACGAATCCTGTCCGCCCAGTGAGTAGTTTTTTATTTCTCACCCATACACCTTTTTTGCATGTACTTTCATCAGTTAAATGATCCTGAGTCGGAATATCCGTTGAAGATTGTTAAATCTTAAATTAAATCATATAATATTTCGAGGCTGCTCGACTTGAACCTGTTTGTCTCTTTGTCTTGCCGGTAGAACGAAACCTATTTGCTCAGCGCAATTATTTGATCAGGGGACCTATTATTGAGTAGTGTAGACACTGATAAGTGCGTTCCTTTTTCTTTTTTTCTTTTTTTTTTAATAGCCTTTATTCAAAATGGCGCCTCTGTGGAGTCAAGAGACCACCAGAACGGACTTTATAGGGATACATATACCTCTAATGTCAAGTAACATGTCCCTCAATATATTCCCAGGTTCACCGGCTTTGAGGTTATGCGTTAAGCCCGTAATGCCCCAGTCACACACACACATATTACGGATTAGGCGGATATTTGTGGATAAAAATCCACAGTAATCCGCAGAATTTGTGGGTGTGGCCTACTTTCTTGATTAATTTACGGATACAGTTACGTATAGATGCGTATGGTTAAGGATAAGTGCGGAGATCGGCGGTCAGATATTTTCCCTTTGAATCAAAACGATGAGGAATGATACGAACGTATACGCACTACTTACCATAAATTACCTTCTGTTACTTCTAGATGCGGAAAGATGTTGTTGATGCTACGGATGGCCCGTTCGTATATGTCCGGTTTTATTCATAATGGTCCGTAGTGCATCTACGGATGGCCCATCCGTATCAGTTCGGTGTTATTTATAAAGGTCCGTATCGCATCTGCAGAGACTGTTACTGTCCGTATCGTATCCGTAGGGTCCGCAGGGTCCGATTCCAAATTTTGAAAATTTTCAAAATTCAGGCGCGGACGAGTAAACCTTATTGAAACGGTAACTAAAGGCATTAATCCGCATTTATCCATATATATTCCGTATCTAATCCGTATCTTATCCGTATCTAATTTGTATATAAACCTATCATTCCGCAGCCCACCCCAAGTTGTGGACTGATACGGTTTCATGCAAATCGTTACCTTTAATTACGGTTAGTTACGGGTCTCGTTGGGAGTATTTTTAAGGACTTTTACCTTCAGATACGTTTCTATACGGATAACCTACACTCCAATTCTGACAGATACGCATTGGTGAGGATAATTGCGAATAGCTAATCTGACTTGGGCATTAGTCCGTAACAATATGCAGAACGAGACCCGTACTTTTCAAAAATTTGGTGGCATATCCTGCGGACCTTGCGGATGCCATACGGATACGATACGGATTCGATATGGAGAGAGACCACGCCCACAAATTGTGTGGATATAAAGTCCGCAACTATCCGCCCAATCCGTAATGTGTGTGTGTGACTGGGACATAACATAATATATACCCTATTTTCACCGAATTTTATGCAAACGATTCTCAACTTATTATAATATAAAAAAAAATTCGACGTACTAAGAATGACATATAACAATGATTTTTACTGTAAAGTACCGACAAAACTGCTATAACAATATATGCGCCGCAACACGAGAAAATCAACAAAAAGGCATGTGCGCCCGGCGAAGTTTCACATCAGCCTAGGCATCCGCCCAGTCTGATCAGAGTCTTCGCTGTACGCATGGGGTTAGGTCAGACACTTAACTACCCTTTCAGCGCATAGCAAAGACTCTGATTAGACTAAGCAGATACCAAGTCTGATTTTACGCACATCCACTTTGTTGGTTTTCTCATGTCGCGGCTCATATCATTTTTCTGATTATTGTTCATAATTGCATACCAAAAACTGAAGCTGTACTGATAGCTGAAAGCGAAAACATGAAAACTGATAATTCCATATCAAAACTGTATGTGAGCTGTCTGTGTGGAAGTAATCTATCGACACAATTTTTTCTACTATCAATTGTGAAAGTATTGATACGACTGACAGCCACGAAATACCTTCGAAACAAACATTAATTTTGACTCTGGTTCTTGAGTAAACAGTAACGTATCTCAAGAGTCAGACTGAAGTGCCAAGAAGGTTTATTTACGACTTATTTTCTATGCCATAAAAACTGATTGACCCTTATTGAAATTCTTATGAATCTGATATTTTTTAGGTCAGCTGTATTCTGTGACATAAAACATTTGGCGTTGTGATAAAACGTATCTATCAGAATGTGCAAACAGAAAAGACTTGTGTATGCATGCGCATAGGCAGAGTCTGTTCAGAGCCCTTTTTTCTGATACTGATGCACATGTACAGAAAATGTTTGCATGTGCAAGATAATGTGAAAATTTACTGTCTGTTCGCAAAAAGTAAATGTATTATATTGAAGTATCATCTCTGGTTTGTCAGTCACTCTCCACAAACATGTTCGTACTTCAGAACAGACAAGTTAGTAAGTGAACTTCGGTTAACATTTCAACAAACCAAAGACAATACGGAGACGGGAACGGGGACCTCGTTTTGAAAGCTTATCCGAAAGAACAGAGACGCAGAGGATCGAACTTGTGACCCATGGATTGGTAGTATAGCTCGTTACTACTAGACCTCCGCAAAACCGCAAAAGACCAGAGAAGCAGAGGATCGAACTTGCGATCCTTGGATGGGTAGTCTAGCTCTTTACTACTAGACCGTTGTACTTTATTTCTGAAAAATGACGGCCACGAAAAATATTTGATTTTACTTCAGCTTGGGACTCTGCTTCGACACATTGGCTTTGAAAATATACGTAGGAGTCAGTGTTTGTTTAATTGTCAGTCAGACACTTGCCTATTCAATCATGCAGTTACATTGACCGAAGCTTAGCTTACGCGTACCGTCTTGTGTATTCGTTCAGAAGATGATTACCATTTTCTGGTCGTGTCGGATCTGTGAGCATATCTAATGTGAAAAGGTACATTTCAAAGAACTCTGCCAATCTTATTTTTGTCTGCCTCTTCGATGAAGGCCAATATTTAAGGAAATACTTTTCTATGAAATGAGAAAGTAGAGTTCCGCTGGCGCAGGTTTTATGGGGTTAGAGAAGTTTTGAAAAGTACACTACAGCTCAATTTAAGGTGGTGATTTATGGTAAATGTAAAAATCTGCATAAAACCATAAAAAAGTAACGTATCTCCCTGAAAATAAGCAGACTTCTTATTTTTGTTGTTCTTTACAGTTTAGAATACAAAATAGACGTACATGCTGCTTAAAAAAGTGTTTTTATATGGAAAGATCAAAGGGTAATTTTTATGTGAATAAATCTGAAAAAAATAGTATCGTTATTGAAAATTTACGTAGTGCTGAAGATGCATCATTGCATAATGAAGAGCGTCCTAGCAATTATTTATTCCAACTCTTTCTCAAATTGTAATGTAGACCAGATGAAAACGGTAGCTTTTTCTCAAATGTTCAACCATGTAAAAAGTAAATGTACACTGGACTTATTAAATATAGGGTAGGCAAGCATACCTCTGTTAACACCTACAATATAAATAATACATTACTGACATGATCAGTGGTGTGTAGATGAAATTGTTCAACCTTGTTAAAATAGTCTCACCTGTGTGTTTTGACAAAAAAAAATGGACACAGACTGCATCTTTTTTCATCTGCTCAGCCTGATAATGTGTGAAAGAGTTTGAAAAAATAATTGCTAGGACGCTCTCCATTATGCAACAAGGTACTCTAAGCACTAAGTATATTTTCAATAATGATATTATTTTTCAGATTTATTTGCATAAAATTACCCTTTGATCTTTTTTTATAAAAACACTTTTTAACATTAACTAGTGCTGCATTTTGGGATTCTAAATTATGAAACAACATACAGAAGGCATCTGCTAAGTTTTGGAAAGATCAGTGTTATTTTGAGTATTTTATGCAGATTTTTGTCTTTGTCCCAAATCAGTGATTATCACCACATTAACTAGTCTGATAGTTTCGTTGTGTGATCATATTATATGTTCTGCTGTGATGTCTCACTAGTAAGGCTGATAAACCACCTAACTGTTTTAGTAGCTGCATCAGCGGGGGACTGTTAGGATGCGTTTACTATTTATGCTACTATGTTTTCCATTATTCTAGTATAGTTATAGTTCAATGTTTGGAGGAAAGTTGTAAAGTTTGGAGGAAATTGTAAAGTAGAGCCAACCACAAGCACAAAGCGCGAGTGATATGTGTACTTACAACCGACAAACTAAAATATTACTCATCGCTTCACTGTTAAAACTAATTCATTGTTGGGAGTAAAATTTTGTAGAAGACCCTATCACTCGCGCTCGTCACTTGTGATATGTCTACTAACAACAAAAAATTAATTATTTCTTAACAGTTCACAGCTGCACTTGAATGATTTAGATTATAGCACTCCAAAAAGCTGACAAATATTCATTTCCTTCTAATTCCCTCAAACAAAAATTTCATCTGCGTGTGCATGATCCCGCCAATATTCTTCACTGTAACACGGATAGATATACGTTTTCTGATGGTTTTATAGTGGAAATAGACGTTACACCATCTAATTTTAGAAAAAGTATAACCTTGACGAGTTGGGTGGTCATTATTATGATTATTACGCACTGGTTTGAACGTGAAATTCCATATTAAATTTTACAGTATGTACGAAAACTGCAAAATTACGATAAAAGATTTTTCGTACGTACATATACGAACCTGTAAATAATATGAATAGGAAAAATATGAAATATAAGCACATCTCCATCTTAGAATGGAAATTAAAAAAAAATACCTGTACCGTTTGCCCCTGGGCAGGGGCAGACAACGCCCTAGGACATACTGAGATTGTCACTCATGTCGCAGTTTTCTACATCTGTTCAGTTAGTTAAAAATACAACTTATTACATTTAATAGTTTCTGACAAATCCATTGTTTAAGCATTTTCACATATTAAAGCATAACGTACTAAAGTTGACCTTGCTATAAATTAGGTCAAGGCCATGCAGGTTCACCATTTAAATAAAAGTAAAATGTATGCAAAGACCAGGAACTGAAACAATCAAAATTTGTAAGACCTGAGTCTTTGACCCTACATGCCGAGTTTCAAGGTCATTGGTATTTCGGTTCTGGAGAAGATTTATAAGAGGTTTATACCATATATGGGCATGCCGGCCAACTTGGTAATGTGAACAACGCTACCAGAACAATCTTTCGTTCCCCTGACCCTGGAAGGTTCAGTATATGATATGGCTTTAATGACCTTAGTAGCTTCAGAGGAGACTATGTTCGAAAATATTGACGGGATCATAACCGAAGTGACCTTGAATAAAGGTCAATAAATGACCATAAAATGTGACAACATAATGACTTCATCTGCTCAATCGCCTCATTGTCTTTAGATGAGATGCTTGAAAATGCTTAGGGTTGTCAGAATATCAGTGACCTTTAACAAAGGTCGAAGAAAGATATTGAGTTTATCAACATAATGTCTTCATCTGCTCAGTTAGTTAACCATGTATACTAAGCATCAAGTATCATACCTTAGACTTAAATAGTTATTGAGTAATCCATTATTTAATCATTTTACTATACGAAAACATAACGTACCAACTTAGACCTTGCTATAAATTATGTCACGGGCAATGTACGGTCATCATTTGAACAAACTTGAAAGGGTCCGAGTCCCTGATGCTACATATCAAGTTTCAAGGTCATTGTCTTTTCGGGTCTGGAGAAGAAGATTTCTAAAGACCATATTTGGGCATGGCGGCTATCTTTGTCGTGTGACGCACCCAAACGACCTAAACAAACTGTCGTCCCCTGACCCAGGTAGGCTCCATAAGAAATATGGCTTCGGTCGGCACAGTATCTCCAGGGAACATTGAGGGATGACAGAATCCCAGTGAACTTGAAAAAAGGTAAAAAATTGACCTTGACCTTCAGCAAAATATGATTTCGTATGTTCATTTAGTTTACCATATGTACCTATACTTCAATAGTTTCTGAAAAATCCACTGTTTAAGCACTTTCCCGTATAAAAGCATAACGTACAAATGTTGACCTTCCCACAGATTAACGTACTAAAATTGACCTTGTCATAAATTAGGGCAATGTCAACGCATGGTCATTATTTGTATAAGCTTTGTTGGATTTGAGTCCCCGATGCTACAAACAAATTTTCACGGTCGTTAGCATCTCGAGTCTGGAAAGGTTTTACAATATATGGTTGTTGCGGCCATCTTGGCCATGTGACCCAGGCCTCGCGAAAAAACTGTCGTTTCCCTATCCAACTGACGATCGATATGAAATTAAGCTTTGACAGGCCAACCGGTTTTGGCGAAGATGTTTGCCAGAAGTGGAATAAGTTACAAGTGAATCGTATAAATTCTAACGAACTTTTTGAAAGTTTGAAAAACAATAAGAATGGAAATTCTCAGGAAATGACACATTTCAATCCCAGATCCCGCCACAGACACCATGTGGGTAAAAGACAGCACACAATTAGTCACCATCAAAGATATCACCAACGGCAGCCATGTGAACAGCTATCTCCCATGTAGGTGATCACTGGGCTAGCTTTTAACATTATAAACAATATAAAATGAAGATAGGCACTACCTTTAGGCGAGCACATCGCTCTTTGCAGAGTATGGGTGGTATGGTAAAGCCTGTTTTGCAGCTACCATGTTAACTCTAAGGTTTCGGACAAAAATGCATAGTCGAAATGTAGACGCTGATCTGAATTCTCATTGTATGATTCTGGATTCAATTTCACAAGTTTTCGTTAAAAATTTGCAAAAACATTATTTCAACTAAACAACTGTGAGCTCCATCTGACAAACGGATGAAATACTTGACCGAGAACAGCTTTCCCCACTAGTAATCTTTTCCCTCGGAAAACAGGCCATATTTTGTTTTCTGTTTCTTCTCTGCGACGCTTTCTATTTCCTTCAAACTTCACCCAACGCTCAACTTCCTTGCATTTTGTGAATCACCATGTAACGATGTACGCACAGAAGTGGTAAACGTTGCCGTCATGTTGATTTTTTGGAACGGCACGTATGAAGTCATTACGTTACGTAGCGACAGAAATACGGACATAACAAACTAAGCAACTCTAGTTTTATTGGATCCAAACCCTCGTCCATAGCTTCTGGGATAGTTGCATTCTCCCAATGGTGAACCCATGCTAGTTTGGTAAGAAGTCATCCATTGGTTCTGGAGATATGGTAGAATATATTGAATTCAAAGTACCAAAATTAACGAAAATTGACAGTGTCTCTAAAAGAAATTCTGCAGACATAAGATTTTACTTTAAAAGATAGAATTTGAGAAAAGATGTCACCAAAGACATTACTTCAACTTATAAAGAAAGGTATTTATGAATGCCATTAAATTTGAAGGAGAAATAAAGCTTATAATATGACACCCCTGGTTCATGCTGATTTACCCCACCCACTTTAATAACCCCATTATTCCAAAAGTAGGGCTTATGGAGCTTAACCACTATTGATTCAGTATAGCGGACACTATAGTCTAATCATCAGCTGAAAATAAAACATTTTGCTCTTGGGCAGAAAAAGGGCCTTATAGGCACCCCCCCCCCCCCCCCCTTTGAAGGTAAACTTTAAAAACCGTACCGAGGACCAAATGAGTAGATACCCAGAAACAGAACCGTATTTCTCCAAGCATTATGTTACACCTACATAGGAAATGCCCAGACTCCCATTCCCTCCCCCATATCATCCCAGGTTTGTTGTATTCTCAGGGAACATTTCACCCTATAATGTATGAGCATAAATGACGACACCCACGAAAGGTAAACAATCACAAAACACGAAACGTCGAAATAACAAGGGATAAATGCATATAACAAAACCAGACAGCACATGGTTTATAACAGACATACCAGTTCCATACATGGGACCATACTTAAACAACAACAATATTAAAAGCTATATGAACCATCTATATATTTTTATTGTTTTCTGTTTTAAACTACAATCCAAAAAAAGAATCAAAAAGAGCAGCAATACAGTGACCGCAAGGCCAGCTATTCAACTAACGGGATCTACACAAGACGTTTCCTCCTTAGAACGGACAGTAGATTAAACTATTAGGGACTTGAGCAATTTTCACCCGCGAAACCTCGGGTTTGTCTTCCGAACAAGTCAACTCATCAATACAAGAAACAGCTCTTAATAAATTCTTCTTTCACACTAGTCCTCTGACGTGTTAGAAGGTTCTTCTTGCTTCTTATTCCTACTAGGGTCACGACTCCTAAAAAGACAAAACATATGTCTTTACTATCCTGAACAGTAGTTCGATTAACAATTCAAGAACATTGATTCTTTCTTATTCAGTTTGAAACTAAACGTACTAGCAAAGCACTTTCTAACAACATGCGTTTGATGTCAGATACTTCGAATCATCAGTATGTTGGGAAGTCCAAACTTCGGTGCAATCCGAAGTACGGTGCATTGTTTATATCTCGTGATATCTCGCGTCTCCTGACGTTTTGCTGCCGAATTTTCGAGGAAAGTCAAATAACGTCTATTGGTACAGAACTCTGACAACAAGAATGAATAACCTGACTGTTAGTTGGTAGAAATATCCTTAAAAAATCCAGATTGTTTACACAATGTCTTAGTTTTTCACTATATTTAAAAAGAGTTCGACATAACTTCTTTTCAAACCATAATAGGTCTGATGAATAGAGAAAAGATACTCCGGTCTCACTACCTAATCAAACAAGCTGGATGTCCTGTATGATTTTTGCAAAGGTGATATTTGCCTTGAGCTCCGAATATCGGACGTGTTTTGCTGTCTTGACAGATGACGGACATGATCTACTTTTAATACCTGCTGATGCTGATTGGAATAAAACAGGAGTTTGTTGCTTTAGGGAATTATTATCAACATTACTCTGTCTTGAATTCAGAATGCAGTGAATTTCAGTTTAGCAACATGATCAACTTTTCAAATTAAAATTAACTACACCGAATTTTGGAGGTACCACCTTAAATTCTGAACGGATGGATTCGCTTTAACAAGGACCACATCAAGAGATGAAACTACCACACTCGGATTTACCGAGTCTGTTCATGTTTCAGTAGTAACTAAATATTGCACCACTGTCAAAAGTAGAGCTCTTGTGCGGCCAGTGCAGGTAGCTTCACAGGAATTCTATTTTACTAACGTCTATAAATGAGCCTAGTGATTTCAAAGCACGCAAAATATTAACTACATGTACACTAAAGTGAAGTGTGGTTGATTTTATGTAAGACACTCAGCACTTAATACTAGCAAAATTTAAAGAGACGGTTCATTTGGAAGCAGCGGAGCACACCAAAGGAACGACAATTGCATACTAATTATTTTCTGAGTATGTTCATAGGCAGATATGAAATGTAGCATGATGCACAAAGCCTCTAGCACCTGGACCAACGAATTTGTCATCAAAACCAGCAAAATAATATTTGCACAATAACTATAATGCGCCTAAGGAATAAACTTATTTGTCATCAACTTGGCTTCTCAGATGCAACCACTATTACAGTTTCAACGTTTTTGTTTCAGAGTTATTGCCGCATGGGTTCGTCGACTTCTCTAAATAATTTCCTGATTAAATTGGTTTTACTAGTCAGTCTTTGAATCGACTACCCTATTAATATTAAAAACAAATGCAATGTGCTTTTCTCTGGCTCTCGTCACCAGATATTTTCAGGGTCACTTATGAGATTTGCGTAGACGAAACTTAAAGTATGCCCATGTTTCTTCTTTTAAATATGCTCTCTGCTCTTTAAGGAACTCTTTAAATTTTAATTCATACCTGCAACCTTGTAATTTGTTCAGAAGCACATTTCTGACCAAAATGTTGTTGTTTACAAGAGGTAAAGGAGTTAAATCGTCAGGATTTTAATTGTCCGTTGATATTATTGCTCGCATATTCAACCTTGCGAATTTTCTGACGAGAATATTCCCTCGCATGTAAATAAGATATAAACAGAAAGTGAATCGTTCTTACGCTCCACTGAAAACAGGATACACCCTCTGACAAGAAGCACGATACTTCATCATGTAAAGGAGTCCACCAGCTATGGCCGCAAAACCAGCAAATCCACCAGTTACTGCCCCAGCTACAGTTGCAATAGCTAACCTTGTATGCATTGCGACCTGTATTGTAGTACCCGTGATTGCTTGTGATGTAAAAAATCTAACGCCAGTCAGTGTTGATGGCATAAGTCCGGTTGGTATTCTATGAACCGTTGCCCGTGTTGTAGAGAAGACCCTTTCAGCAGTCGGTGTTGATGACATGTGATTTGTTATTACGCTATGAACCGTAACCTCAATCAGTGTCGATGGTATATATCCTGATGTTATGCTTTGCACTGTCGCCAAAGCTGTAGAGAAACGAATAACATTAGTTAGTATCGACAGTATGTGTCCCTTTCAATCATATTTTCAATTATATTTTCAATTATTTGCAGGCATTGGCAGTTAAATTTCGTTCTAGCATGCTGTTAATCACTTAACACATACCAGTAATGGAAAAAACATTTGCATGTATGTGCAAAGAAAAGATGCAAGCTTCCTTAAAACAAGACCGACGCGAGAGCACACTCAGCGAGTGGATGCTGTCAATATTTTATAATTTTAACTAACACCCCGTTTGAAGCGATTGGTAGGACAAGCTCAAATGCAGAAAAAAATGTTGTTGTTTTTTTTGGGACTGACAAATTCTGTCCGTTAATTCAATCCAAACTACCTTTGAAAACAGAATTGTGTATCACGACGATGTGATCTTTTACAACACTAAACCGACCCTATCTCTTCCGGGTAATTAGCCCTACAAGACATTGACCATTGGTCGGGAGTCCGTCGCACTATAAGTAAATGTATCCATTTGTACTTTTGCCTATGCATTTTAGCTCAACTGAGCCGAAGGCCCACAGGTGAGCTTTTAGCATTACAATGTCGTCCGTTGTCTGTCGTCCGTCAACATATTCAAACGACACCTCCTCTGAACTTCCAAAAATGAGTGTTACCGATTCCACACCATTTATGGGCTAGAGAAACCAACAAAATCGTTTTTATCCTTCAGAACGTCAGTTACTCTGGCAACTTAAAATAATTATTATTAACACATTGTATATGGGAAAAATTGAAACATTGCATTTATTGCTATGTCACAGCAGATATCTAACCAACAATTTAACAGAACTTTTGCAAGAGTAGTCCTTTACCAACCGCATGAAATCTATGCAAATGACACAGTTTGGCTGGCTGACAAGGCAACCGAATGGTAAAACATAAACAAGAGTGAAATGAGGCCCTTAATCGTCTATCTGAGCGATTGGGCAAGTGACTTTTGAAAAAGAAAGTGTTGTACTTAAGTATACGATGCCACATATCAATTTCAAGGCCATTAGTCAATTGGTTATGAGTAAAAAAGTAAATCAACGTGTTTGCTTAATTCAGACAAGGCGTCCATGTTGGTCATGTGACCTGGACTATTAAGACAAATTTTCGTTACCTTATCCCCTGGAGAATCTATCTGTGATTCGGTTAACATTGGCACTTTGGCTTTTGAGAAAATGTTTGAAATTGTCAAAATATGAGAGACCTGGCTCATAGGTCAAAGAATGGCCATAATCTCTTGTAGTCACAAATCTTCGTGCACTCATTTAGACCAATGCATATTCGATTATTTAGGCCAAAATCGTCAAAACTTTCCATAAAATCATATGGTTCAGCAGTTTCCCATCTGTTACTTTGTCGTAAAATTCAAGGTCAACCTAAGGTCATCATTTGCACAATCGTGGTAAAACTCGAGTACCCAATGCTACAGTACAAGTTTCAAAGCCATCGGTCAATTGGTTCTTAGGAAGAATATTCGTGAATGTTTAATTTTTGTTGAATATATATGGCCGTGGCGGCCAGGTTTGTCATATGACCTGGATCGTATGAACAAATTTACGTTGTCTCAACCTCCTGAGGGTTTTTATGACATTCGGTAACAATTGACCTCCTGGTTTTGAGGAGAGGTTTGAAATTGTCGAAATATCAGAGACCACGGTCAAACATCAAAGATTGATCTTGACTTCTTTTACTCATACATCTTTATGTACTCATTAAGATGGCTGTCTAATTCAACGTGTAGGCAAACTGTTCAACAATTCACATGAAATCTTTTTTAGCATTTTCCCATATAAAAGCACCTGAAAGAAAATTGGACCTTGTCGCAAAAAGGTCAAGGTTAGCCTAAGGCAATCATATGAACAAACTTGGTAGTACTTGTGTACACAATGCTACATACCAAGTTTGAAGGTCATCGGTTTATTAGTTATTGATAAGATTTTCATGTTTTCACCATTTATAGTCGCGGCGGCCATGTTTGTCATGTGACCTGGACAGTTTGAACTTTTTCGTTCCCATGAGCCCTGGAGACTGCATATGAAATTTGGTACAATTGGCTATTAGTATTAGACGGAGCCTTCTCATCCTATAAGCTCTAGTCTTAGTCTCTATAGAAACAGTGTTCTGCATGGCAATTGCTTCAGCTGTTTGGTCGCTAGTGGAACTTAAAATTTTCATTGACTTATATGGGAGAAAATAAAATGTCCATGTAGTGCTACTTCACAGTAGATATTTTGATAAACCTACAGAAATGTTTCTAGAGTAGCCGCCGTCTACCAGCCATGCGAAATTTATGTCAATTGCACAAAATCGGTTGGTTGCCATTGCAACAAAATGGTTAAAAAAATTCTGAAAAAGTCTTAGAGTCAGTCTTTAAGCCCATGTTATACTATCCAATTGGCTTGATCAAATACATGTACGGGTAAATTTATGTTCATTCAAATTTTTTGACAGTATGACACCCAATCAAATAATCTTAATTATATTTCAAATAAGCTTTACATACATTCGATGGAGATAGAACCGGTCCAAGAGTTTTCCTCAGGCAGCTGAATAGGATGCAGTTTACGACTTGAACCTGCTACACCAGTTGTATACGGGGGAATTTCTTTCAATAAGGGCTATGATAACGGAAGTATTCTAGTAAAAAGACATTTTTTATATTTACACAAACACTTAGTTATAATTATAATATTTAGGCAGGCCAGCCTTTTTGATGAATAATGATGCACCCACCAAAGTTGATGCTAAACATTCGACAGTATGACTTCAATATTGAATCAAACATTTCATTTGAACAACAATAAATTATGAAAATGTTCAAAGAAGCAACACGGTGTATCTTGAATTTTTGCTGTTAATATTTTCTTGATAAGCACGCAGATCAAGAATATTTGGTCAAAAAAGTTTGAAAGTGTAATATGTCCTTTATTTATAGTCTGTTTCTCACGGCAATTGCTCTTGCAGATTAGTTGCTATGTGAACTTAAATGCGTGATTGTCTAATAACGAGAAAATTGAAAATTTGCATTTATTGCTATCTCACTGCAGATCTTTTGACAAACCTTTCTCAGAAATGTTCCCTAAGTGTTCCTCTATATGTACCAGCCGCATGAAATGCATATTTGCCACAAACTACACAATTTAACTGGTTGTCATGGCAACCGAATGATTAAATATAGAAAATGATCTCCTAAATATTTAATATAAAAAATCATCTCCCAAAACCTTAGTGGCCCCTGTAGAATTCTGTTTAAATGGAAAATTGCTACGGCATTTTAGAAGCTATGGGAATTTGAAATTGCTACTAGGAAACTGATTTTTTGGTGTAGTAGTTTTCTTTTATTTGTTAAATATTTTTGTAAAGGTAAAGCAGTCCTTCAATAATAAATCATAGAGTCCTACGATGTATTGGTGTACATTTCTCAACCTATTCGGTTTGCTAGAGTGCTTAGTCATGTCACTGACTTCAATGCCAGTAATAAAATTTTAACTGCTAAGCTTATCCAACAGGGCTATCGGTATCATAAACTTTAAAAAAGCTTTTTCAAAATTCTATTGCCGACACTATGAATTGATTTCTAAATTCAAGGTCGGATTAAAAAGTCTTTTGCAACAGGGCATATCGGAACTAGAACTTTATGGTGACTTAGTTTATAAGCTCAAAAAAAAGTTCTGATTTTTTCTGATCAGTTCAGAAAATTTTACGTTCGTTACAAACGTACTGGATATAAAATAAATGCAATGCTACAGTCTGCATGTTTAGTAGTTAACCCAATCATGGTTAATAACTTTGCTTCCCTCTTTAATTGCACGCCGATTGGTCACGTATCAGACTCAATGATGGGCCCGACATAAAGCTACTTCGTTTAGTAGGTTGGGACCGGAGTTTGCCTTGTCTGTTGCTTTGTTATTCGGGGCCTAACTGATGGTTATCTTTTGCTCCGGTATTTTAGTTGTGTTGTTTGACTTCCCAGGGGTCTCCTACATTATTCCTCTGGTTCATCATAGGTCTTATACGTGATTTGTTTCCGATGATGATTCGTTGATGGGTTAGGAAACCTTCATGCTGACCAAACAGCTTTCAAAATGTTTCAAACCTCTGCAGAAGCAAAGGGTGGGGTTTGGATCAAGTAAAACATGTTTAAGCCCCCATTAATGTTATTATTGTCCACATTGTTGCATTCATTGGTCTGTTCAGTGAACTGCAATTGTTGTGGATTGGTTAAACCAGGCTTAGGGGCGGGGTTTGGATCCACTTTAACATGTCTAAACCCCCCCCCCCCTCCACACACCCCCATAATCAGTAATCTTTTGCTGACCGTTCCAAGACAGTACTTTTGTTGTTGTTCCTTGATATTACATTGTGGTATGTTCGCTTGTCTATGTTCTTTGGCGTTTTTATCACCACTTTTGCTACCCAATCTGCCTTTTGTTTTGTTTTGTAGGTTAAAACTAAAATAGATAAAAACACCTGTTGATGCTGATTTTGATAAGGGTAGCCGAATGACCACCTGTTTGGGAAAGAGCTGCCCATTCAGTTTCCCTCAGTCGAACTTGTTCTTTTAGGAGTACCTTCAGTTTGATGAAAATACTATGAAATCTTGATAGCACGATACCTCAAGAAGTATATGAATAAGATGATAATATTTGGTTTACAAATTGAGGTGAAATGTTAACGGACTAATTAACTTTAAGGCAAATTTCGTCCAACAGTATGTAGTTATGTTCCTGTTTTGAACTTGGCATTGTTCCAACTTCTGAACCGTTTGACCTAGGAAGCTGATTTCTGGTGTAGAAATACTCAATGATGTGTAAATATTCTGGTATAGGTTAGGTCACTTTGCATGTTTTAATTACGACTATAGTCAAATATCATGAAGGTACTGGGTTAAGGAGACACTTGACATAAGGTTTTATAATTTCATATGAGAACTTGGTAGTTCTTGAGAGCTTTGTAGTCCTTGAGTTACGGTAGCCCATCTAAAAATTGACACCTTTATTGGAAAGCATATATTTTGAACTGCCTCATTAATATTCATAAGGCCTTCGATGACGTCTTCGATGAACACTGAAATTTAAGATTTATTTGAAGTTTATAAATTGTCAAGTAATTTCTTGTTTGACGTTCCAAAATGGTTAAATGTTGTATTGTAGTATTAAGGACACTAATAACAACTGCCCCAATTCAAAATATTGATATTTGCCATTTAAGCAGTTAAAATTTCAAATTTAAATATTTAATTGAAATTTCTTGAATTTCAATTTACATGGTTGTCAGTATATATAAATGAGCAAGGTAGTGTTAGATCTGTTAAAATAGGTCTCTGACTATGACTTTTCTGCACTGAGGTAAAAGAAAATGTTTTAAAATCTGTTTTTAAACTTTTTTAAATTCAATTTAAATTTTAAATAAAATTTAAATTTGTGGATGAACATTCCCAATAAATTAATCGGCTAATAAATAAAGATTGAAATAATCAAAAATGTAAGATGACAATCATTTACTCTTTAGAAAAAAGATTGTTAACTGATTTTGAAATTCATTTAAAAAAATAAAATTATGAGTGACATCACGGAATAGTGCATTGTGGTAAGAAATAGTTAAAAAAAGTAAGGGAGACAAGTCATGTAGGAAAAAGAGCTGTTGAATTTTTAAACTGGCATAACTGTTGAACGGATAGAAAATTTTCTATGCTGTTTGTAGCATTTTGATCCTCTCTCTGCCCACTATTAAAATGCTCCAAATATAAGCATTTGCACAATTTCTTCGTAATTGCCCTTTAATTATATTTCTTCGAAATATGACTTTTTTCAACTTTTTAAAGACGTATTCACCTTGGCATCCTTATGTCAAAATGTATCCACACCTTTTGGGCCAAGGCATACTATTGTTACCATCAAAATATACATTTATCTCTGTATAAGGTCGTACCCACAATTTTGAGCTTATACAAGAAATGCATCCACCCTGTTGGTTCAAGATATTTTTTTTATTATTTTGCTAAGACAGATGGAATAATCTTTATATTAGGATGTATCCATGTTTGTGTCTATGCAGGAATTTATCCTTATTTTTTCAAGCAATTTTGGATATACGTAGCCTAATATAGAGATGAATCCACATGTTGAAGAGAAACAACAAAATTCGGATATAGCCTTACATAGAGCTGAATAATTATTTGGAAGTGAAACAACAAAAATAGGATATAGCCTTATATAGAGCTGAATCCAAATTTAGATGAGAATCAATAGAATTTGGATATAACCTTTAAATAGAGCAGAATTCACATTTGAAAGGGGCACAACAAAATAATTGGATATAGTTTTTTCTTAAAAGATTAATCTAACTTTAAAAGGTTTAATCCAACTTTCAATGAAGATTCATGGCTAAAGTGACAATTAAGCATTTACAATGCAAGTCAGAAATGGACTTCAGGACAGATATTGCCAGATGCATAGCTTGATTAAATGTGAAAACTGTGCATAAGTCTCTCTGTATAATAGGATATAGATACAGCACTTATAATGAATGTGGCACAACCTAAATTTCCAAAGCAGATGAATGTTATTTCTTATAAGAGAAAAATGAAAAACAGGAACAAATGCCCGAACGTCCAAAACTTGTGGAGATACGATGTTGTTATTGCCCCTTATTTTCAATAATTCTGTGCTCCGAAACTTATCTGAAACCTGTTTATTAAGAACTTTGACATCTATCACTTGCATGATTTTAATTGTTTACCTCTGGTAAATCTTGAGCGAGTTGTTAAATTGCTTCTGTCAAACGTTGCAAGCGGACAGTTTTAAAAATGACTACGGAGAATAATGATATTCATACATTCAATATCAATAGTTTCATAAATGGTCTCAATTTTCTCATGTTCATTTGCCTCACTTCACCTTGTAGATGTGCATGGAAATCACTCCAGTTCAATATTATGAAAGTATGCCCACAATGAATTTTGTATTTCTTAATATATAGTTTTTGTAAAACATAAAACAGTCGCTAAATTTACCGATATAATTATGTGCGGGTATATGTAAGTGAATAATAAGCTCTGAAAATACAATTTGCAATCCGATGGTGGTAAGGCCTCCTGACTGAAATGAATGATACAAAGGTGTGTATATCAGCCTTAAAACATATGCCTTATATAATTAGTATTACATTAGACTATGCACGAATTGTGCGTATTACTATATACAATCTTGTACTGTAAAGCAAAAGCACACCATATTAAATTAATACTGGTAACAAGGAAAACGTAGTCTTAAACGGTCGCTCGCTTATGGCTATCCTTTTTGTTTTTCAATGTTTAACTATCCGTAACAAACTATACATAACAATCATAAAAACTTGAGAGTCTCTATTTTTATCCTACGATAGTCGGTAAAATGCAAGACATAAGAATTAATATAATTTTGAAAAAGGTAATCATTTAACATGGAGAGGGTGACCAAGGTAACATGACAGAAGCTGGGTACCGCAACAACCTCTAAATATACATTTGGAGC